>PVJS01005968.1:0-61862 GCA_004027185.1 Glis glis | reverse complement strand
AGAATGGGAATGAACCTACCGTATGACCCAGCAATACCACTTCTAGGCATCTACCCCAAAGAACTAAAACCCAACTACCAGACTAATGCATGTGTATCTATGTTTATAGCTGCACAATTCACAATTGCCAAACTTTGGAACCAGCCAAGGTGTCCATCAACAGATGAATGGATCACAAAACTATGGGATATGTACACAATGGAATTTAAAAAAAATAGGGCTGGTGGTGTAGTCAAAATAAAGAATTAAAAAATAGGGCTGGGGGTGTAGCTCAGAGGTAGAATGCCCCTGGGTTCAATCCCCAGTGCCAAAAAAAAAACAAAAAAAAAAAAGAAATTCTCACTCCTACCTAACTGGATCTTTGTTCCCATGAACCACCCTTTACCTCTCCTTTACACTCTACTACTCTTCCTAGTCTCTAGTAATCACCATTGTACTATTGACTTCTATGAGGAGATCTTTTTTTTTTCTGTCCTCTTTAATTTCTTTAGACAATATTTCACACCTTAGTTCTTATTGTGAGAGAAATAAATAGCCAACTTTCCCAAGCCATTTACTCAGAAATAACATACTCCTTTAATAGAGTTGAGTCAAGGAATAGTCCGTTATTTCATATATATATATGTATATATCGCTATTTAAAAACTTGCTTTTAAACCTGGCGTGGTGGCGCACACTTGTAATCCCAGTACTTTGGGAGGCAGAGACTGGAGGATCTGGGTTCGCGGCCAGCCTCAGCTCTCTCTCTCTCTCTCTCTCCCTCTCTCTCTCTCTCTCTCTCTCTCTCTCTCTCTCCCTGTCTCTCTCTCTCTCCTTAGTGAGGCCCTCCGCAACTTCGTGAGACCTGGTTTCAAAATAAAGTATAAAAAATAGGGCCGGGGGTGTAGCACAGAGGTAGAACGCCCCTGGGTTCAATCACGGGTACCGCAAAAAAACAAAAAAACTTGCTTTTAAAACTCAAAAATGAAAAAAAAGGGAGGACAAGAAAAAGGAAAGAAAGAACCCACAGCAAATTTAGACTAAAATTCAAATTCATAGTTGTAGAATTCTATATATAGATGGAAGATGCTATTCAAAACAGTTTAATTTACCCTCAAAAATATACTTTAGCATTTAAAATGTAAATTACATAAAATAACAAATAGATGCCCAAAATTTCAAATCATAATTATTTTAGAAATTATAAACAAATTAAAAATGATTGAACCACTATAAAAATATAGCCAAAGAATCAAATTAGGACATTTGGAAATAATGCAACATATTTACTGGTAAATTAGTTCAGCCTCTATAATTATAAAAAAACAAATATAATCAACAAAATATATCTTTACAGTAACAGCTTTTTTGAAGAAGAAGAAGGAAGTTGTTTGCTTTGTTTTTAAATAAATTTCTAAAGCTGGTGGGCATGGGAGATAAAGAACACATATACATAATTAATGTAACAGGGTACAAACTAAATATTTACTAAAATGTTATCTAAAAATGTCTATTTTTCATATTTTGTCTATTCTACAATATCTGAAACACTTTCTAAAATACTTTAAAGAAGCAGTAAAATTTAGATGGGCATGGTGGTGCACACCTGTAATGCCAGTAACTTGAGAGGCTGATGCAGGAGGATCTTAGGTTCAAGGCTAGCCTTAGCAACGTGGTGAGGCTCTCAACAATTAGTGAAACTCTGTTTCAAAATAAAAACTAATAAAATAGAACTGGGGAAGTAGCTCAGAGGTAGAATGTTCCTAAATTCAATCCCAAGTACCACAAAACAAAGTAAAATTTAATTATAGTATGTTGGCATGTTATTGATATGAAGAAGAAATAAGGTTGAGAATATAAATTTGATTAAAATGCATTATGATAATATATGCAATGAAATTTTATTGAACCATTAAATGTTATTCTGTAAAAATAATTTATTAATTTGCCACCAAATGTAATTTTGACTTGCGTTAACAGCTTTGGAGTTAATCACTAATGTACAAAATAGACAAGTTTTAATTAATCATGATATGTTAGTACAGTAGGATTTGAAAAAAGTGGACTTCTACAGAAGTATTTTCATGTAAGAGGCATAAAATCTCATCAAATAAAGATCAATTCCAAAAGCAGTTTTAAAAGTAGTAGTTGCATTAACTTGTGGGAAAAACTGTGTAAGCTCATTATATGTTTTTGGATGATAGCTAAGGAAAATGATTCAAAGAAAAAGATTAGGAGCTACAGCATGTTTGTAATACCAATGATCAGACTGTGCTGTGGAAATTGATGAATTCTAGAATTCTAGAGCTGTGTTTTATTTATTTTTAACAGCTCTTATTGAGGTACAATTGATACACAAGTAACTGCACATATTTAATATGTACAGTTTGACGAATTTGGACATAAACAAAAACCAGTAATACTGTCATCACAATCAAGTTAAAAGAATAACTAAAGCTTCTAAGTTTCCTTGTGATTATTTGTTGTGCTGTCCTTTTTGTTTTCTGGTAAGAAACATAACATGAGATCTACCCTCTTAATAAATTTTGATGTGCATAATAGTGTATGGTTAACTATAGAACTGTTATGGACTAAATGCTTGTGTCCCCACCAAAAATTTAAATGTTGAAATACTAAGTTCCAATATGATGGTATTAGGAGATCCGGACTTTGGAAAGAAATAAGGTCATGAGGGTGGAGTCCTCATAAATGAGATTAGTGCCCTTATAAAAAAAAGTGATGTGTGCAGACATGCTTATATCACTTTGAATCTCATTACAATATGTATTTGTGCACCAGTAAAAGTGTACATAAATACACAGATATACATATATAATCTATGCATATAGATAGAGATAGATAGAGAGAGAGAGAAGCAACAGAGAACACTCTAGCTCTCTTTCTACCATGTGAGGGTGTGGCAAGAAGGCAAGAAGTTGGCTATTTGAAATTCAGAAGAGGACCCTCACTAGAAATCAACCATGCTGGCACCATGATCTCAGACTTCCAGAAGTATGAGATATGAATACTTGTTGCTTAAGTCATTCAGTCTATAGTAATTTGTTATAACAGATTGAACTAAAAGTTGTACAGCAGATTTTCATAATTTATTCATCTCATGTAGCTGAAATTTTATACCCATTGAATAGCAACTCCCTATTTCCCCCACCTCCCAGCCCCTGTAAAACACGATTGTAGTCTCTGCTTCTGAGTTTGACTCTACAGATTCCTCATATAAGTAGAATCACGCAGTATTTGTCTGTCTGTGACTGACTCATTTTACCTATGCCATCCAGGTTCTTTCATGTTCATTGCAGCATTATATACAATAGCCTGCTTCTAACCAAATGTCTATCAAAAATTTTATAAATAGAAAATTACTTAGCCTTTAAAAAATAGAGCAGAGAGGTTGGCAGTATAGTCCAGCAGTAAAGAATATGCTTAGCAAGCACAAGGCCCTGGGTTCAATGCCCAGAACCACATTAAAACAACATCAACAAAAATACTACACATATATTGCCTTAGCTTGTCTTTGTTTGCTCCTAACCTCCTTTTTTCTGAAAGTTTGATTTTGCCAACTTCATTTATCCTTCTGCTTTTATACATTCCATCTGAAAAACAAGTATTTTTTTTCTAAGAAAAAAGAACAAAAAATAGAAATAAGCCCTATATGATTCCATCCAAATGGACAAAACTTTCTGTGGTCTCCTACATGAAAAGGGCCAGCAAATAGCTCGATGGTCAGCTCCTCTCTGCTTTTCAATTTCTGTCCTTAGCATCTCTAAGGGTTCCATGCTGTGGGGTCAGTTCCATGCTGTGGGGTCACTTCTCAGAGTGCTGCTGAGAAGTTATGCTCCTTTAGGTGGTTCTTAAATTATAACTGTTAATTACATACATGGGAGATTTAACTGTTTCCTTGTGACTATATTTTGGTTTGAAGGTTAGAATTATTTTAATGGGGGTCTTTCCAGTATATTCTATTTCAATAAATCATAATCTATCCCAGGTCTATTCTGAAAGACAGCTTTGGTTCTTGATTGATATTTTATCATTACCAAGGTTTTTTTTTTTAGTTAAAGGAGCCTTCCATGTAGCCTTAGACCATCTACTATAGTCTACTCTTATATATCTTATCATTTTGCAGATAAAATGAAAGAAAAATATTAGATTAAATTTTTATTAATTATTTCTGAGTTTTTCTATGGTCAAAGCAATGGGCTCGGATCAGCAAAATCAATGCAAACTCTTGTATTTTATAAAACCTATAGCCTGACCATTATGAAAAGCAAATGACCTTTTAGAATTAAAAATTCAAATTCTTCCTTACATCTCCTTTTTTCATGAATTAAATTGATATTTTAAAAATAGTAAATATCATGCATTATCATAAAAATATCTAAATATTTCAAATTATTTTGTTATCTCTTGCTAACAACTCCTCACTGTCACCCCAGTTATTGATTTGTATTTCTTTTATATGTATACATATATATCTCTTATATGTATATATATAATATATATAATATATATATAGTATAAATATATTATATTCATTTATTGGTGCATTGTAATTATACATTTGATAAGTGTATTTCTATAGAGATTCTGAATATTTAGAACACAGTTTAATTTTGGAAATTCAGTAAAATGAGAAGCTCATTATTTTATAGATTAATAGTTTGGATTTATCAAAGACCATAGTGGATACTGGTAAAGGTTAGTAGTATTATTATTATTTTTTTTTTTTTTGCGGTACCGGGGATTGAACGCATGGGCGTTCAACCTCCGCGCTATGCCCCTGGCCCTATTTTTTATACTTTATTTTTGAAACCAGGTCTCACGAAGTTGCGGAGGGCCTCACTAAGGAGAGAGAGAGAGAGAGAGACAGAGACAGAGACAGGGAGAGAGCTGAGGCTGGCCGCGAACCTGGATCCTCCGATCTCCGCCTCCCAAAGTACTGGGATTACAAGCGTGCGCCACCACGCCCGGCTTAGTATTATTCTTTTCTATCATTCATTCAACAGAGATTCACAGCATGCCTACTACATGTCAGACATTACTTTAGAGACAAAACCTAAATAAGACAGGCAAAAATTCTCAGAGATCTAGCATTGCTTTTTTGTATTTTTAATATACTTTTATTGGTGCATTGTAATTATACATCATAATGAGGTTCAAAGTGATATACATGCGCACAGCACTTGGTGTGTTTCCTTTCTGATACTACCCCTCTGCCCCTCCACATATGTGTTAGTGAGACTGGTGGTGATACCTTTATAAGTGGAAATAGCATTATTTAAACACTTTTCTTCATCAAGCCTCCTATTTCCCTTCCCAATCCCCCTACCTCAATCCCCTTCCATTATTCTACTGATCTCTTTCCTCATTTATCTGAGGTTCCTTTCATTTCCTATTTTCTCTATACTTTCCACGTATGAGAGAACACATACAATCCTTGACTTGCTGAGATTGGCTGATCTCACTTAAAATAATATACTCTAGTTCCATCCATTTTCCTGCAAATGGCACAATTTTGTTCTTTATGGATGAGTATAATTCCATTGTCTGTGTATACTTCATTTTCTTTATTCACTCATCTGTTCATGAACATCTAGATTGATTCCATAATTTGGCAATTGTGAATTGTGCTGCTATAAACATGAATATGCACATATCAGTATAGTATTCTGACAAATTCTTTTGGAAAGAGACCGAGGAGTGGCATCGGTGGGTGATGTGGCAGTTCTATTTCTAGTCTTTTGAGGCATCTTCATAGAGGTTGTACTAATTTACAATATCACTGACGGTGCATAAGACTTCCTATTTCCCCATTTTTCCCTCATTATTTTTTGTACTCAGTATCTGACCTTTCTATTTTTTTTAATTTTTAAGGTCTCGAGTCATTTGTCATAGTTTAAACTATCTCGGTTTGCTCTTTTTCTGTCGCTGTAAAATCAAACTGGATTTTCTCATTGTCACTATTCCACTCCCTAAGGTACTACCTACACCTTTCAAATGAATTAAACTTACTTTTATAACACTTCAACATACATCTATAATTGGGCCCATTTTTCTCCTACCCTATACAAAGACAGAACTTATATGGAACTAAGGGTATGCTTCATCTATTCTTTAACTTTTCTATAATTTATATTTTGCCAAAATTTAAAAACCTATAGTTCCAAAGGATCTTAAGTCTTATTCATGTTTCTTTTGCTATATTTCTGAAGCTTGAACATAGTTGTCTATTCAGAAATAGAATTTGAAATCATTCTCATTTTCTACAGAGTAAGCACATTTTCTGAGGACAAAATGTATACTAGGCAGAATCTCCTTTTTCTCTTCTGCCTTTTCTCTTTAATACCTGATCTTATAAAATTTTACTGTATTTTTTGTTCTCACTAACAAAATAGGTTGACATATCTCCTATATAGTATAGGTATCCATTAATCTATCTTTATTTTCGAATGAATTGCATAGGTTCCACTCATCATTAAACCCAAACATAGGTCTTCAAAATTCAATGTAAAAAAGGTTTACTTAAATAATTTATAGGAAAAGTATGTGTAACATCCACCAATCCAAATGTCTGCATATCAAAAATCTCTGAATTCTGATTATGGAAATAAATATTTTGTGCATCATCTTGTCCTGACTGCCTATTCACCACTAAATGTAAGAAACCAGTTGTTATCCAGTAAACTTTTCCCCTAATATATGTGGTCACTATAGTAACTGGAGGTTCTAAAGACCTTCTCCCAAATCCTGGTACCCTATATATATTCTCATTTAGGGGGAATACATATGTATATTGTACAAGTACATATATATATGCATGTTATGTATATGTATATATATATATATATATGTAAATAGCATACTGTTAACTGTTACTGCTACATTCATAAGATAAAATCCATCTACCGAGAGAGAGTAAAAGTCAGGTCTTACTGATAATGTTGACCCATAGGTCATATGTAGTATCTTATGTCCCGTGAGAGTGATGTTTACTGAAAATTTTTGGATGAAGTTTCAATCCATTATCTGTCTAGATACCTATGTTTTTATTTTGGTTTAAAACAGGCCAAAAATGGAAAAAATAAAATTTATTGAACAATATTTTTCTGAAGGAACTCATATGTCCCCTTTATTTTTTTTTGATCTTATTTATCCTCCTATACTATCTGCATCTTCTCTGACCTAGATGTATGGTACATATGTTTTCAATTTAATTTTTATTTACGCACAATTCAAAGGAACTATAAATATGTGTGGAATATAGAGAGAATATATATTAAATTAAATTAACTTAATTTTTATGCTTCTTAGGATCTTATACACCATTAAACAATAAGAATCTCCATAACAAGCTATGATTTCTGCATAGCTCTGACATTTACAAGTTAGTAACTTAATGTATGAGATTGTTTCAGCATTTATTATTTATTGATATTAACTTCATTTTGGATATTGAGTGACATAATGAGTACCAAGTACTGGCTCACTGTATTTTACACTTTAAGTATTAATCTTCATGTGGTTCATTTTTTTTTCCTCACTAAACTTTATTTTAATCCTTTTAATTTTACTTCTCTAAGAACTACACATGCTATTTCCTGGGTGAAGGAATGGCTCTAAGATCTAGTCTGTGAAACTCTCATCTTTCTTGCTACACATTTTCTGACCTTTTCCATAAACTCTGAAAAAAAAACCAAAAACAAATCTCCTAACCATTAATAATGTTCATTCTTCCATAATACTACTTACACTATTAAATGTAATAAATCAGAAATTAATTGAAATTTGCTAAAGTTTTAGACCAAATTTGTCTATTTCTCAAGCATAAAATCAGGTTGGTGTTCAAATCAATCAAAGCAGAACCACACTACTAGCCAGGCCTAGTGGCTTGGTGACACATGCCAGTAATCCCAGGACTTAGGAGGCTGAGACAGGAGATTGCAGGTTTGAACAACCTCGCAAGACCCTGTTTCTAAACAAAAAATAAAAAAAGGGCTAGAGGTGCATCTTGGAGGTAGAATGCCCCTGGGTTCAATCTCTAGTACCCCATACACAAAAACAGTATTATTGATATAATGCCCTAAATATTTAACTTATTTGACAAGATAATTATTTGAGTCTTACATGTAGTTGGACAGAAAAGAAATGTGAGGCTGACCTTGACATATTCTTTTTATTTACTTCATTTGTTGAGGAACCAATTACGAAAACATAAAGATTAAGTGGTAATAAATTAAAGATGGCTATTGCAAATGGTTTAGTGTTATTTGGGAATTTTCATGTTATAAAATACATCATAAAAAACAGAAGGAGTGTGTGTGTGTGTGTGTGTGTGTGTTGTGGTCCTAATAAATATGTTAATAAAAGCATACATGTACCTACAACTCACCTTAGAAATTAAAATGTAATACCTTTGAGCTGCTTTACCATTCTCTGAAGAATCAAGATCTCACTATTGTAAATTTTCTTATATTTATTCCATATATTTTGTGTGACATCCATGTTTCCCAAAGTAATACACTGTTAAGTTTTGTTCTAGCATAATGTAAATGGATACATTTTATCTATTATTTTGTAGCCTACTTTATACCTCTAAATATTATCTCTAAAATTGGTCTATGGCTATAAATCCCAGTATTGTGAATATATACATTCACAATTCCATGCTTCTTTTACTAATTTGTTAGTTAGTTTTTTTACTTATTGATGTACATGTTGAGTAACTTTATCCAAAATGCTTGGGACCAGAAGTGTTTCAGATTTCAGATTTTTTATTTTAGAATATTTTCATATAAATAATGCAGTATGTTGGGGAAGGGACCCAAGTTTAAACACAAAATGCCTTTGTTTCATACTTGTGTTGCACACGTGGCCTGAAGGTCCTTGTATATGATAGTTTCACCGCACCTGCATGTTGACTGTGATTTGTCACTTAATCTTCCTCTTGTGGCATCATGTCAGTACTCAAAAAAATTCTGATTATGGAGCACTTAAGATTTCAAATTTTCAGGTTATGGATGCTCAACCTGTATAAGTCTTGTGTGTGGGGGGGTTATATACAAATCTAATTGTTAGTAATATAATAATATATATGAGCAACTATTTTCTCCCTGGTTATGGTCTATTTTGACAGTTTTATGTTATACTTAGAAAAATAGAAGTTCATTTTAATTCAATATAATCTTAGCTGTTTACTTTTATTATTATTCATGCCTTGTTGAAAAGGCACATAACCTAATCTGATTCTTTTTAGTTTGCTAATTCTTTCTTTTTTTTTTTTTGTGGTACCAGGGATTGAACGCAGAGGCGTTCTACCTCCGCGCTACGTCCCCGGCCCTATTTTTTATGCTTTATTTTGAAACCAGGTCTCATGAGGTTGCGGAGGGCCTCACTAAGGAAAGAGAGAGAGAGAGAGAGAGACAGAGAGAGACAGAGAGAGGGAGAGAGAGCGAGAGAGAGAGAGAGCTGAGGCTGGCCGTGAACCCGGATCCTCCGGTCTCCGCCTCCCAAAGTACTGGGATTACAAGCGTGCGCCACCACGCCCGGCCACTAATTCTTTCTTTTTAATATGCTTTTATTGGTGCATTGTAATCAGACATCATGATGAAGTTCAGATTGATAGAAACATACAGAAATGTATTCTATATTTCCTTTAAAATGCCTTATGTATTGCTTCATACAATTAAGTCCTAAGTCCATTTGAGTATATTTTGTATGTGGCATGAATTAAGAATCAATTTTCCCTCCACAGAGGTAACGTCTTTTCTTCTCACTATTATCCTCATTAGTTAAAACTTAAATTACATATCTTCAAAATATTTTATAACATGATAAATGTATCCTATTTTGTTTCATTTTTAATGCCAAGTTATTTAACTTTTTGAAATTTTTGTTCCATATAATTTTCAGCTATCTTTATTTTATTTTTTATTTTTAAACTTTTATTGGTGCATTATAGTCTCACATCATGATGTAGTTCATTGTGATAGTGACATACATACACACAGCACTTGGTGAGCACTTGGCTCCCTCCCCACTCCCCCTCCCTTCCCCATACAAGATATTGAGATTGTCACTGATATTCTCACATATGTACATATTATCTATTATCACTGGAAGTGTTTCCTTACCTTTAATACATTAAAATAAACTATTGGGTATATATACAAAATTTTCTTTACCCATTTTACTTAGTCATAAAGAAGAACAAAATTATGTTATTTGCAGGACTGGATGGAACTAGAGAATATTATGCAAAGTTCGATCAGCCAATCTCTATGATTAGCCAAGTATAGGACATAGAAAGTCAAGGGTTCTGTTTTCTCTCATTTGTGGAAGATAGAGAGAAAAAGGAGGAAACAAAAGGGACTTCAGATAAATTAGGAAAGAGATCAGTAGAATGGTGGAAGGATATTGGGGGAGGGAGTTGGGAAGGCACAAAAGAGGACTGAGGAAGGAAAGAGTTCAATTAATATTATGTCCATGGATGAAGGCATCACTACCAATATCACCAACATGTACAGAAAGAGAGGAGGGGCGACACAATAAGTGATGTGTACATGTATGTTTGTATCACTTTGAATATCACTATGATATATAATTACAATGCACCAATAAAAGTAAATAATAAAATAAAAATGATTTGGATGTTATTAGAATAAATATCAATTTTGGCAAAGAATACATGCTTGTGGTAATGATTCGATTAATGCCTTTATTTCATCCTCACTCATAAAGATAGTTTCATTGTGCATCCAGTTCTATGTGGCCAGGTATTCTCAGTACTTTCAAGATATTTCCACCATATCTTTATTTTTATTACTGCTAGTAATAAGACAAATATGAGTTCAGTTTTTTGTCCAATAAAGGTAAACTGTTTCATCCCTGACAGCTTTTACAATCTTTTCTTCAAGATTATGCAGTTTCTTTGGCATTCTGCAGTTTAATTCTGCATGTGTGGACTTCTGCTTACTTACTGTACTTTGGAATTTTTATGATTTATCCCACTTTGGGATTTTCATTTCCCTTAATTAAAAATCTAGGCTTTTACCTTTATTGTTTATTACTTTTCTATTTCACTTGGTGTGGGGGAGTCAATAGGTGAATGCATGAATGCTAGAACTTTTCCCTCTCAGCTACATGTTTCCCAACCCATTCTTCATAGTGTGTCTCTTATGTTTCTGTGCTGTATTCTGGGTATGTCCCTTCTGAGTTGCTTTTAATTGAATTAATTTCTGTTCATTGCCTCTAATTTTTAGATGGATTTGACTTTTACACTTCATATATTTTGTAGATATTATGCAATATTCTTTTTCAGCTCTACATGATCATTTGAGTTTTAGCCATTCATTATAATTTTTGGATATTTAAACACATTTAGCACACTTATTTAATATTGTGTGATAATGATTCTGATATATGTAGTATATAAAGAGCTCACATTGTGGTTTTCTGATTTTGTTAACTGTCATAGAGGTTTACTTGTTTCCTTATGTGTTATATGAGGCTTTGTTTTGTTTTGGTTTTGAGGAATCACTTTCCTTGGAATTTTATTGTGTGATTACCTTGAGGCTTGTGTTGAACATGCTTTTCCTCCAGAGAAGACTTGTGTATGCTTCTACTAGACACTTGAGAATCAATTTAAAATAAATTTTCAATTGTATTTCAGAACAATTAGTGCTATTTCTAGAAACTAACATAGGAAGCATGGTTTTAAATTCTCAAGAGAGTTTTTTGTTTCGTTTTATTTTTGTTTTCCATAAGCCACCCAGAAGCAAAGATTCCTTAATATTTCTCATCCAAATGGCAGGCCTTTTTCTTCTCACTTCAACCATGGAAGGAGTCACATCTTAAGAGTTTTTAAAGCTTAATTCTGAACCGCTAATTCATCTTTCCAATATACATGATCTGAAATTTATCACCCACACTAGGTCCTTAAAACAAACTCTGAGGCAACAGAGGACAATTGGCAGAACCCTGAGTTAATGCCTATTCATTTAAAATAATTTCTGGCTTTTCTAGGTTAAAAGTTCTTTGTTATAGCTTCCGAATATTCCCTTAATATATTGCTAGTAAAATATTAACATTATCCAATATATTAGATGGTTTTGTGCAGTGAGCGATTGGAAAAATATCATACTGTCTTGTGTGTTGTAAGTAAAATCATTTAACTAGCAAACTGAAAGGTGTATCATAGGCCTTAGTATGGGAGCCATGAGGTTGAAATAAAGATTGGGTGGTGCATCTCCTAAAATAGAGGTCACACCACAGTAAGTACATAGGATATCACTTCGCATGCCACATTTCTAAGATTCAGTCTCAATTTTAACATCAAATTTTAGGCATTAATATTGGACAGTGGGCATATTGAGTTCTGCCCTGAGTGGTACTTTGGCAACACATTCCTGATGATTATATCTGGCACCAGGTGACACATCCCACTGTCTCAACAGTGGAGGCAGTTTAGTTGTCTATCTTCATTAATCCAAGTATATGAACAAATTAAATTAAGAAGTTATGACAATCACACCCTTAGAAACATATTTATTTGAGGTGAAATGATGAAGGAAGTAAATTAAATAATTAGACTCTACAACTAATGTTTGTAGCACTGCACTGTAATTCTCCAAAATTGCTACGTCAAAGTGGAACTTGATTTCTAACTGGTGCAGTCATAGGAATATAAACATCGATTGGTTAGAAGTAGAGGTTTGTATTTTTATTGGTGAATAATAATTGTACAGAATAGTGGGTTTCATTGTGGCATATTCATACATGCATGTAACATAATTGGATCAATTTCTTTTTTTTTTTTTGCAGTACTGGGGATTGAACCCAAGGGCATTCTACCTCCGAGCTACATCCCCAGCTCTATTTTTTTTGGTTGTTGTTCTTTATCTTGAAACAGGGTCTCGCTAAGTTGCGGAGGGCCTCACTAAGTAGCTGAGGCTGGCCAGGAACCCGAATCCTCCGGTCTCAGCTTCCCAAGTACTGGGATTACAAGCGTGCGCCACCACGCCTGGCAATTGGATCAATTTCACTCACCAATACCACTCCCCTCCTCCCTACCCCTCAACTCATACCTTTATCTTAATTGTCTTCCTTCTGATTTTATGACATATTTTTTCTTTATTTTCCCCTCTAGCTTCCATGTGTGAGAAAAGGCATGGATGCTTGCCTTCCTGAGTCTAGCTTACTTCACTTAACTACCCAGATTCATTCATTTTCCTGCAAATGACACAATTTTGTTCTTATGACTGAATAGAACTCCATTGTATATATGTACCACATTTTATTTTTCCAGTCATTTGTTGGTGGTAGGAAAAATTGATTCAATAACTTGGCAATTGTAAATTAGGCTGTGATAAACATTGGTATACATATCTCACTAAAGTATGTTGGCTTTAATTATTTTGGGTAGACACTGAGTAGTGGTATACCTGGGTCATGTGGTAGTTCAATTTTTAATTTTGGGGGGAATCTCTATATTGATTTCCACAGTGGCTGCACTAATTTACATTCCCTTCAATAAGAGCTCTCCACATCCTCACCAGCATTTATTGGTATTTGTATTCTTGATCTGCCATTCAAATTGAAGTTCAATGGGATCTCAATGTAGTTTTTTCATTTCCTTGATTGTTGAGATGTGAAACATTTTTCATATATTTGTTGGCTAGTTTTACTTTTGAGAAGCATTTGTTTGGTTCATTTGCCCATTTATTGAATGGGTGGTTTTGGGGGGAATGTATGTGTGTGTGTGTGTATGTGTGTGTGTGTGTGTGTGTGTGTATGTTGAGTTTTTTGAATCCTTTTATACATTCCTGATTTTAATCCTCTGTTAGAACAGTAGTTGGCAAAGATTTTCTCACAGTCTGTAGGCTATCTCTTCATGCTGTTAATTGTTTGCTGTGCAGAGCATTTTAATTTAATGCCATTTAATTTATGGATTCTATTTTGTGAGCTAGAGGGGTCCTGTTTAGGAAGTTGCTGCCTGTGTTTATGCATTGAAATGTTTCTTTTATGCTTTCTTCTAACAGTTGAAAAGTTTCTTATTTTATACCTAATTCTTTGATCCATTTTGAGTTGACTTCTGTAAGAAGAATGGTAAGAGATAGAGATCTAGTTTCATTCTTCTACATAAAGTTATCCAGTTTTCCCATTACTATTTGTTAAAGAGGCTGTCTTTTCTCCAGTATATGTTGTGGCAACTTTGTGTGGGTTTGTCTCTGTGCCTTCTATTTTATTCCAGTGACTTATCTATCTGTTTTGATGCCAATTCCTGTTGTTTATGTTACTATGGTTCTGTGGTATAATTTGAAATCAGTTATTGTGATGTATCCAGCTTTTCTCTTTTTGCTCAGAATTGCTTTGGCTATTCTGGGTTTTTGTTCTTGTAGATGAGTTTGGGGATTTTTTTTTTCTAGTTCTGTGATGAATGTCATTGGTGTGCTTATGGAAATTTCTTGGTGTCAGGGAGAATCACAACATTCCTGGGGGTTAATCAAAAAGACTTCCAGTATAGACTGTGGTAGCTCTGAAAAGTCCATAGCTGGCCTAGGAACCTTGGAGCCCTCTGGATTTACATAAATATATTTAGTTATTTAGACTTAAATACATTTAAGATGTTTCTCTCTTAAGAAATGAAAAATCAAAATTCTATTTTTCAGAAATTCTTAATATGATTATCAACATAAATTCAAGGCAAAATTTGTAAGAAAGGGATTTGAGAATTCTTCTGTTTATTTTGGACACTTATCTAAAAACTACCTAAAATTTTAACTACCCTTTCTTTATACTTAAAGTTTTATAATTTGCTTTGATTGGAGAGTTGGAGAAGCACTGTAAAGTCCAGTGCCTCCCAAGGAGATAGATAAGGATAGTAAAAAATTATTGTGCTGTAAATACAAAGAAGAATATGTATAGACTATATTATTCTAATAACAGTTTTCTAAGGCACAAGAAATTAAATTTTAGAACAAGCTGGATTCTGGAATAACATAAAGATTATCCATTAAAAGTTTCATATCCCAAATGAAATTCATTTTCGTTAGAAGCACTAAGCTCCCCTTCTCTAGAAGTATCCACTCGTTACTGGCTGTATCTCTGAGGTGCTCTACCAGGCCACCGAGGACCATGATTCTAGGTTGTCTTTTATAGAATCCTACTCAGCCTGCCTCTTTCCTGGTCATAACTCCTCTTATTGATGTTTACAGATTTGAGTACTTAGTTTTCATTTACAGAGTTGCTGCCCTAAAAATGAATTTGTTACAACAAGCATTTTGAGCAAAAATATAGCTTTTATCCATTCAGACATGGCCTCTGGGACTCAGTGGATCAAGCACAAGATGACAGATGCAATTGGTTTGTAGAAATTTTCAGGTCTTAAGAGAAAGATCTCCTAGGAAAAGTGGCACGTCTGCTGCTACTTTTAAAGTGACAGAGCAATAGATCTTGGGCTGCCTCAGGTGCTGCCTGAAGAATCAATAAACTCTCTTTAAAGAGCCACTGATGTCTCATGAAAGGCATCCAAAAACATTCTATTTAGAATATCCATCTTATTTCCTTCTGAACAATGTAACTCCCCTACGGCTGACAAATTGAGAAAAGCTTGATTTGTCTGTTTTAAAGGGTATGTGTTATGATAGAGGACATTGAGAAGTAATTTGGAAACTCTCCTTGTGGAAGGGAGCCTTCAACCATGTTTAAATAGAAAGTGTTTCCATGAAGGAAATGTTTATTTAATTGAAGTAACTTGAAATTATCAAATAGTTTTCAGTAATCCTAAAATATTGCTATATGAAAAGTCTTAATCATTCTTAGTTTTATCATTTCATTAAAAAATTCAAAATGGATAACTATTATTTCTTTATAAAAAGACATTAGATGATATAATTGCTAAGTAATCAGATGGTAGTGTGTTGTCACTGAATTCATACACTGAAATTCACAATTAATTAAGTTAATAAAACTTAATTACTCATTGGAGAGTGGGAAAAAATAGTATCTTCTTTACAAATTTTGTTCTTTACAATATTGTTAATATTAAATTCTTAAAGTCCTGTTAAATATGAACTATCAGTATATTGTATGTCATTAGCATCATTTTTTTGCTTAAGTACAAGTATATTATTTATGACTATAATTTGCATATATTTTCATATATTCTTTGAATGCAACCATAATACTATCAAGTCAAAATGGCTAAATGTAATTTTATTAGTCTAAAAATAAATTCCACAATCTATTTTCTTGACATCATTTTGAAATGTATTTGCAAATTTTCCAGAGTATTTGAAATTGTTTTTCAGAATGTTTGTGGTATTGATAGTAAAGAATCAGTAGTTTTTATTTAAAACATAAGTTTATAAATGATAAAAAGCCAAAAATATAAAGAAAACAGACAAGTAACTAAACATGAATAGAGATAACAATGTGAACTATTTAGAGATGAAAGAATGGGGATCAAGCTGTAAAGATCTAAAATCCATATAGTAATGCTTAGAAGGACTTGTGTAAAGTGGAGACTTAAAAGAATAGAGGTCACTTAGGTTTATGTAAATGTAATGTTTCAAGTACCTCCAACTGAGAAAAAGCCATGTAAATGAATTCTTTTTTATGTAAAGCATTAATTTTCTTACATTCTTATAGCTTCTTTCTCTAGCTAGTATAGTACCAAGAAGTGTTGTTTATATTTTTGTTGTCATTGAAATTGTGTTAGCATGTTTTATTTATTTGATAAAGTGCTTGGGGAAATATTAATGTTTTAAGTAAGTATATTATTTTCCTAAATATTCCTAAATACTTAAAAATAGTTTAGAAGTATGGAAAGTAACTCATCTTATCCTAATAACCTTTTTCCCAATTTCTTGGGTTTCTGTTTTTTCTGATTGTTTTAGAAGCCAACTTTCCTTTGGAGCTTGTTGTATAAGTGCTACTGAAAGTTATTTAATTTTCTGGGATTAGTAATAGGAATCTGAAAAATATCAGAGGCTACCACTATAGAATTATTAGAATGGTCAAAATCCAAAACAAGGATACCACCAAATGCTGGCAAGGATGTGAACTAACAGGAATTCTCATTTATTGCTATTGAACATACAAAATGGTACAGCCACTTTGAAAATGCATTAGCAGTTTATTGCAAAACTAAACATATTCTTAAGAATTCTTCATAGTGTTTTCCATAATCGCTATACTAATTTATATCCAAACAGTATGCAAAGGTTTTTTTTCCTCCATATTTTCACCAATACTTATTACCTCTTAACTTTTTGTTAATAGCCATTCTAATAGCTATGGGGTAGTGTTTTATTGTTTAATTTGAATTTTTCTAATGACTCATTATTTTGACCATGTTTTACTCTATTTGTTGGCCATGTTTATGTCTTCTTTTGAGAAATGTCTATTGAGATCCTTTGCCCATTTTTAATTAGGTTGTTTTCTTAATATTGAGTTATATGAATTCCTTGACTATTTTGGATAGTAGCCCTTTATCAGATGTATCATTTGCAAATATTTTCTTCCATTCTGTAGATTATCTCTTCACTCTGTTGATTGTTTCCCTCATTTTATTGAAACTGTTTAGTTTGTTATAATCCCATTTCTCTATTTTTTGCTTTTGTTTTCTGAGGTTTTTAACAAAAACAAAAAAAAACCCAACATTGTATAAACAAATGTCATGGAAGCTTTCACCTATATTTTTTTCTAGAAGTTTTACAGTTTCAATACTATATTTAAGTCTTTAATCTATTTTGACTTGTACTTTGTGTCTAAGGTGAAATAAAGGTATAATTTAGAAAAAGTTTCTGTTTTAGTATTCTTCTCACTAAAGGCTTACACATTCATGGATTGATATGAATTTAAAAAAAGGAAGAAAAGGAGGGTTAATTAGAGAGAGGAAACCCTAAGAAAAGCTAGAAAATAAAAAACTTACTTTAATAATTACAACTCACTGTACTTTTTCTTTTTTTGAGGGAGTAGTGGGGATTAAACCCATGAATGTTCTACCTCTGAGCAACACCCCTAGTCCCCAACCTTTTTTATTTGTTTTGAAACGGGGTCTCACAAGATTGCTGAGAGTCTCACTAAGATGCTGAGGCTGGTCTCAAACCTACAATCCTCCTGTCTCACCTCCCAAGTACTGGGTTTACAGGTGTGGGCCACCACACCTGGGTTCAACTCATTGCACTTCTGAGTCCCATAGTGCCATCATTAAAATTTTGTATTGTGGATATTCAGAAGAATTGGCTAATGAAATAAAATAATAATGGCAGATCTTACTCTACTAAACTTAGTCTATTTTTCAAAGTCTCTAATATTGTAAAACTTACCCTACTGATGATGCCATTGGCAACCAATGAAAATGCTCTGTATTCATCTTGAAAAGAATCAGACTCCTTAATTACAAGTAGAATACAGTTTCCCCCTGCTATGTAAAACCCCACTAACTTAAAAGAAAAAACACAAACTTATGAAAGATTATTTGGAAAGTTAAAATTATAAACTCATTGCTGATATATATAGACCTTTTCCTATCTAAAATGTGTAATTAGATACTCACTGGAGGGTAATTTGAATTCTGTGAACTTAGTCATGTTCCTACAGCTGACACTTTTAAAGTAGAGCAGTGAAATCTTTTCTCCATAACATTATTTGATTTGTCCTAAACTCAAGGATATGTTTAATATCTAGCAGAATTTTCTCTATTGGAATATATCCAATTTTATAACAAATCAAATGGAGAAATACATTCTTCATGATTAATCTGGCCTAATGAAACTTCTGTCTCTATAAATTTAGCAATAATCATAGTAAAATGAAACCTTAATCCAAAGAAACAGATTGTGCTGTTTTATATACCAATATAGGATTATTATTTTACTGATAAAATCCTTTATTAGTTGACTTAACCAAAAAAAGATAAAAAATAAAATATGGTAACAATTTTTCCAAAGAAATTAACCTTGGTGTGATTTTATTTTCTGAGAAATAATTGTTGAAGTGAACCTCTTAACACAATTTATGCCCTAAAGTACAATTAGCAAACAAATAATTAGCCATTATTCATTTCCTTAATCTAAGTTGACTTTGTTCAGTACCTTGGAGGGATAAAAATTCCAAATACTAATTATACCATGAAAATAGAGCAAGCTCATGATATAAATGACATTTCTAAAAATATAAAATAGCAACTTAAAATCAATTTAATTTGTTATTTTTTTCTTTTGTTTTGACTGGAATATGAAGGTATAAACATCTTCCTTGCATCTGGCAACTGTTTCTTTTCCCATCCCTGAGTTTGCATATGACTGCATAATTTTCTAGACATCTTCCCCTCTTACCACTGTTGATATATAATGAGGTATCAGTTTGATTCAACCTACAAAACTAAAAGTTGCATTTCTACTTCTCACCTGTGCTTTTTTACCTTAAGAATGTCAAACAAATCAGAGATTTCTTTTTAATTTTAGAAACTGAAACCACACACCAAAAGCTTCATCTTTTTTGGTTTTGGAAATTTCAAAAATTGAAACATAGGTGATATTGATTGCCATATTCTTCTGCAGATAGCAAAATACACTTTGTAGCAATAAAATACAGCCAGCATACAGACAAGAAAATGCATAGATGGTTAACTGGAGTTCAAGTAGCAGGAAGGGAAAGGAAGAGAGTTTATGAGAATACAACTTTGTGGTGATATCCAGTTGAATCTTGGTTCTTCACATAACTTTACCTTCCTTTTATTAAATCTAACCCATTATTTCCCCATTCTGCCAATGGAAGATAGGTCTGATTCTTTTAACCAAAAGGCCTAATCAATAGTTATCATTTATATAGTATTTTTGGATTTTTTTCATAATTACCACTTTGCATTATATTTGATTTTAAATGTGATTGAAATGCAATTAATTAACTAGTAAATGTTCCTTTTGCTCTTATTTCTTATTCCTCCTCTTTGCTACTCAACACTCTGGTTACCTGTAAAGGGAAATTAGATTTACTTAGAGGCAAGAGGAAGGTAAGAATAGACCTGACCAAGGGCTAATATGCTAATAGTGGAGACAGATAATAAAAGTGCTCTTGGCTGGAATTTGGGGTAAAATGAGGTTTTGATAAACAAAAGCTCGTGAATAGCTAAAAGGTGAGAAAAAATAAGCCATGAAGGAAAGAGATTAGTGAAGTTATGCTGAAGGTTATGAAATTATTTCCATTTTTAAATTAATTATGAGTATCATAATAACTCATAAAGATCCATAAATTAAACCTTATGGTTATAGACATACTCACAGGCACACACATATACTCACATATAACCACACTCATGCACATCCAATAATAGAATATGGCTTAGTGAGATAATGCTCACAATTTGGTATTTAGCTTTGCCCCTTTCATTATTATTTCATCAAATCAATAATTTCTTTGGTTCCTTCCCCATACAGGATATTGAGATTGACATTGGTATTCTCACATATGTACATAACATCAACGGAAGTGATTCCTTCATTGATTCTCCCTCTCCTCCCCACCATACCCCTTCCCCTAGACCAGCTCTCTGGCTCCACTGGAGTTTCTCCTCCATTATCCAAAGTCTTCCTGGTATCCCAATTATTCCCTAGGTTCCACATATAAAAGAAAATATAGGATCCCTCACTTTCTGTGACTAACTAAACTCACTTAACATAATGTTCTCCAGGTCAATCCATATTCCTGTAAATAACACAATTTTGTTCTTTATTGTTGAGTAGAATTCCATTCTGTGTATATTCTATAATTTTGTAATATATTCCTCTGGGTCTAGAAGTGATTGCAGCAATTGCATCAGGCATAGTCATAGTCATGTAGCTTCTTCACCACCTACAGACATAATGGGACGCTAGAACAGAAGACCAGGGAGAACTCTGTGTCCCTGAGAGTGAGAAAATTACAAAAACTTTTTCAAATGCCTGGACTAAAAATAGATTAATTGAGCAAAGAAAAGTAGACCCTGAGGTAAGCAAAATTAGTCAAAGGAAATAAGTCAAAGAAGGACAATTTTGTACTGTTTGTATGATGTTACCTGTAACTACAAGCTGATGAATGAAATTTGTAGTAATTAGGTTATAAGGTTAACCACCTAATTTATGAATGTTATAAATACTATTGTGATGAGTTAGAAAAATTCACTTAAAATAATTTTTGAATTCAGTCAACTTTTCAACCTGTAGATACTAAGCATAAAGTCTATTAGGATTATCCTTTTTATTCTTGTTAAAAAGTTTTTCTACACTATTAAAAGGGTATGAATCAGAGCACTAAGTCATTCTCTCTCGGCCACATACAACACATTTCTCTGGACTTTTTGAACATTCACAGGTAAAGTTAAGTTTATGTTCTGCTGTGACCAACAATCCAACTCTTCAAGGAGAATCCATAGCTCTAGAATACATGTCCTTTTCCATATTTGTCCAAATTTTAAGATGTTACTTTTCATATAAATTCAATTCCTACTTTCTATATAGATTGTTCATGAGCAAGTCCTTCTCCTTGGGAATTAATTTCACATTTATATTATTGGAAAAGTGTTTAAATGTTTTCCTCCAGAATGCAAAATTCAAACATCCACAGTTGCTTTTCCAGTTTCTCTAAACATCACTTGGAAAACCTTTCCAAAAAAATAATACTCTATATTTTTCTAGAAGTTGAAGAGGGCCTCAACGCTTACTATTGGGCAGTAGAAAGGAATATGAAAAATCTACATAAATTTTAGGAGAAAATTTGGTTGTGGATCTGTATGTACTTCAGATGTCCCTGGTAGTTTGTGAAAAATGCATTCCCTGAGCAGCTACCTTGATTTCTCCTAAATCGGCATTTGAGAGAGAAAGTGGTCAAGATCTGAATATTCATGATAGCTAAGCAGGAATGTGGAGTGCTATCTGCTGGACCTAATTTTAAAAGAGAAAATTGTTAGTCAGTTCTCAATACAAAAAAAAAAAGGAATATGTTCCCATAGAATGCATTCCAGCTCCTACTTTTACGCATTGCTGAGTAATAAAAAGAAGTCATTATTAAAAATCTAAGGCTAAAATGAGCCTGAGTTAAGTAAACATAGCACACATCCAAAGTATCATTTACATAGAAGTTCTTCAGGAGCAATTCATAAAAGTCAAAGATATTAAATAGATTTGTTGTCTCTGGCTTTAACCCAGAAGGAGACTAAGGGCTACATATTATGCCCAGATGATTTATAAAGAGTACCTGTCACTGTTAAGTCAATGCAAAACTCAGGATAGGATTCCCTTCATGGTTGATTCTTATAGAGGTGCTCCTCGTGGATAGACAGACAGTAAAGGGAAAGGACCACTGGTGTATAAACAGCAACTCTAGCTGGTTGTGGTGATGCATTCCTGTAATCCAAGTATTTGGGAGGCTAAGACAAGAGGATCAAAGGTTTGAGGCTAGCTTCACCAACTTGATAAGACCCTCAGCAACTTAATGAGAGTCTGACTCAGAATAAAAAAAAAATTAAAAAGGCTGGGGATGTAGATTGGAGGTTGTTATAGTTTGATATAGAATGCCCCCTAAAGAGCTCATATATTAATATTCAAGGCTGATATAGTTAGGTCATGAGAATTGTAATCCATTGTAATGGATTTATCTGGGTGGTAGGCTGGGCTAGTAGAGTGTGGCTGAAGAAGGTGGGTCCCTGTGATTGCAGCCTTGAGGATTATATATGGTCCCTCCTCCCCTCAGATTATAGCTGTGAAAATGCTGACTAATACAGAGATAGAATGCTCCTGGGTTCAATCCCCAGACTCCCTGCCCCCCTGCCAAAAAAAAAAAAAAACTCAGAAGTTCTAGAAAGCTTTCCCTGCATCATCCTGACAGGACTGTAATAGCCACACATTGTTGGAAAGAACATGTCACAAATCCATCATGAATTGCAGGTCTCCCAGAATAACTGAAAGGAATGGTGTTAATGAACTTACTAAACTTGAACACGAAGAGCCTGGGCTTTTCTCTAGAGTGGCTGATTTTCTAACATCCTTCTTGTTATGTACTTATATTGTGTGGTAAACATTCTCACCCAGTATTTCCAGAAATCCTTAAATGAGGTGGCAGGGAAAGTGCCCGGAGGGGCTTCTGTCTCCAGAAGATAACTTCATATACTTTGCAGTCAAGCGTTTCTTTCCTAGGAAAGCTTGTGTTTCTTTCCTCTGTCAAATCCATTTTTCAAATGATATGAAATTTAAATTTCAACAAGATGAACTCCAATGATTGAAAAAGGCAAATTTTCCTATTTTGGGAAGTAATTATTCATTTTCGGTCTAGATGTCAGCCAGAGTAGCATTGCATCTCAGGGGTGGAGAAGATGGGCTCTGTCTATATTCCGCCCTCAGCATGTGAGAAAACACAGTGAGACCCACAGCCAGCCACAGATGCCTGGAGGGTCTTTTCCCCGGTCACTTTCACCTACGGATTCCTACCTGCAGTGAACTCTTCTGTTCCACTTGAGATCTTTACAGATGTTTCTCTTTGTCTCTACTTACACACTAAAGATGAAGTGCTTTGTGACAATCTTTGACTGGCAAGGGGGAACTCTATTTGCATAGTGTTGGATAGGCCCTCAGGAGTGATCTTCCAGGGAGAAGAAGTGAGGTACAACCCATAAATAAGAGACTGCCAGCTGTCTTTGCCCTATATTAGGAAAGTCTCAGAGTCTCTGAATGCTGCTGATGGGTTTTGATGTCTGCATAGTAGATGTATAAGCACAGGGCTTGCTAAAGGTAGTTTCCTGTGCAGTTTGGGATTCAACACAGCATTCTGGCTTCCAGATGTTGTGTGATATGCCCTAGTCAGGATTAAGTCACCAAGTTACATCTGCACTAGGAACAGCAAGATAGAGGGCCCTGTGAGAGTTATTAGTGTCTGTAAACAACAACCACAACAACAAAATTACACTCACGATTTGTTGTAGAGTTTACATTACAGAAATTAAAATGTGAGCCAGTTCATAACATCCAGGCTATTCTCAAAAGGATAAAAGTTCCCTTCAACGTGTTAAATACCATCTTCTTTTAAAAGAAGGAGTCATAATACTTTTCTTAAAGTATCTGTAAATTCTTATTTGATCTCTCTGTGACCTTCTGAGAAGAGGTATAACACAGGATACAACACTATTTTACCTGTAACTTCACAGGAAAGAACACTGTCTAAAGAAGAAGCTAAAGACATGATGAATAACATAAGTAAACCTCAAAATGCATGTTCATTTACTCAAAGCCCCTGCAATTTGCAAAATTTTAAAGTACTTTCTTTCATCAAGTTTTTATAATTCCACTTCCAAAAGATGTTTTACTTTCATTTTGATTGAATATGTGTATATAGAGGTTATTTCTTTATTATAATTCAGAATACAGAGATGTACATACATGTACCCACACATAAAATAGTAGCCTTTCCTAGTGTATTTGTTAATCTCTATTTACTCTACTCTCTGCAGGACGATTGCAGGTTCGAGGACAACCTCAGCAATTTAGTGAGGCTCTCAGCAACCTAGTGAGATCCTGTTTCCATATAAGAAATAATATATGTCTTGGGGTGTAGTTCAGAGGTAGAATGCCTCTGGGTTCAATTTCCAGTTCCACACACAAAAAAAAACTGTTATTGTTTTACATATGCCATTAAAATGAGTAGTATTGCACACTTGAACTATCACTAGGCATACTTTTTGTGCATGGATCTTTTCTATTCTATTTCCTGTAAATATATACATAGGGAAATATATCTAAGTTAGAAATATTCACCATTTGACAGACTGATCTGAAACCTTATTTTAAAATAAATTAAGCCAGGCATGGTGGTGCATGCTTGTGATCCCAGTACTTAGGAGGCTGAGATAGGAGGATGCAGGTTTGCTGCCAGACTCAGCAACTTAGTGAGGCCTTCTAAAACTCAGTGAGGTCCTCTGCAACTTAGTGAGAACCTGTTTCAAAATAAAAGAATAAAATTGTGCTGGGGTGTAGCTTGAAGGTAGAATGCCCCTGGGTTCCATCCCAAGTACCACACAAAAAAATAAATAAATAAAAACTAAATAAAGTAAATCATCTGAAGAATGTAACATATCCCACTTAGCAGTTGACAATTCTTTTAACAAGGTACATTGTAATACTATTATATTGAATTTTTATAATAGTGTCTATTATTTAAAATATTATTAAAGCTTGAATATTTACATAAATAACAATGTCCAGGGCTGCTGGGGGTATAGATCCTTGGTAGAGAGTTTCCCTGACGAGGAGAAAACCTGAGTTCAATCCCTAGTAAGGAAAAAAAAAAACAAAAACAGCCTGGAAAAGCAGAAATATGTCTGTACTGCCAATATTTAAGTCAAGAAAGTATATTTTATATCTATTACTAGTTTGTGGTGCTTTTTTATAGAAAGGTGGGGTTTTATGAAGTGACTGGATCATAATCTTACTAATCTTATCCTAGCTGAATGGAATATTGGGAGGTGGTGGAAACTGTAGGAGGTGAGACCTAGTTGAAGAGACTGAGTCATTGGGGATGTGCATTTATGGATTATAGCCTGTTTCTAGCCCTTTTCTTTCTTTCTGAATCCTGAATGAAAAGAGATGAGTGGCTATGCTCTGTCATATTATGCTCCCCACTGTGATATCCTAGAATCAACAAAGCCAAGTGACCATGGATTAAAACTTATCAATCGAAATAAATCCTACTTCATGTCATTTGTCACGGAAATTAATTAAAACTAACATGCTGTTGATATAATAATACTTATATATCAAATATCATGATGTTCTCACCTATGCTATGTGCTCTCTTTCTCTTTTCTTAGAGGAATATCTATCTAATTGTCTTAATATTGTGCTCATAGGGAATATATATATATATATATATACACATATGTAATGTTATACTAATGTTGTATATTAATATATTACTATATGTCATATATATGTTGACATAGGGACATAGTCATGATAATATGTAGCATGGCTATATTATATTTAAAAATTTTTAAAAATAGTAATATGAGTTTGAAAAGATGTCAGAATAGAGGAAGACAGTGCTTTTCAGTTGCTCTGAGACTTGGAAATCAACCAGCAGGAAGACTGTTTCTTGGCAAGAGAAGAAAAGCAGTCAGAACTCAATAGAAGAAAGACAATGGAAACATGGTGGAATAGGAGAGCAGAGGACTGAAAAGAGCTACATAGCATCTCATATAGTGAGAAGAGAGTGGAGGGGGGTGCCGTCTTGTGAGCTCCTGATGGGGCTGGCAGCTGGCAGGACTGGCAGTTATCAGAGACCAACTCCAGTAAAGAAGTAGCAGAATTTTTCCAAGCCAGTGATTTTAGAAATCCATCATAAAAAGCAATTTCATCCTTCTCTCCACACTCAAATACCTGAAGAGGACAACTCCCCAGACTACCCAGCCAAACTGCCTAGTGAGCTTCTGTGACTGCAGCTGAACTTGGCAGGGCCAAAAAATGACAGGATCTTCCTGCAGGGACCCCAGTGACTAAACCCACCTCATCAAGACTGCTGTGAATCTACAGACCAACCATCCAAACCACCCAGTGAACTCCTGTGCCTGCAGCTGAACTTCTCCCTTCCCACAGGGAAGAGAGCAGCACTAGTCAAGACCATAAGTAAGTTTACAAAATGTACCAGCAGGAGCCTACATGGCTACAAGGACTTGTGTGACAATGAACAAACCCATAGGGTATGTGAGTTGGCTAATCATCCTTGCAGAGGTAAGAGCAGGGCTACAGTCAGACACAGCAGAAACATGAATTAGCAGACAATACATAGGGACACTCAAGTGGGTGGGACCTAGGTTCCACAGTTCACCACATCCCTGCAGGGTCTCCATCAATCACTATAGGACCATCAGCAGTGGTGTCTGTGGGGTGATATAACAATCAATTGTGCTGTGGGCTTGGATGGCTATAAACTTGCACTTGGTGGTATCTGGGTGCCACAAGCACCAAAGCCAAAGGCCAAAAAGGTTTCAAGTGATCACAGCTACAAAGAACAGCAGTGATGTCCCTGGGGATAAATATCTGAGACACCTAAGCCCCAGGCTCAGAAAGGTACAATATATCCCTGCCATAGCCTGGGTCCTGAAAGCAGGGAGGCCAGGGGCTAGCAGAGGTTCACCTGATTGCAGCTACAGGCAAGTCTCTCTGCCAGCAGAACTTGGGCCTGGCAATCATGTATGTTAGTAACAGACAGGGCTGCATTTTATTACAACAAGTAGATCAGAGTTGTGTCCCTGGGCCATCAAAGCTCAACAAGATGGGCCACAAGCTTGAAACAGTAATTTCTGATCCTGCTGAGCTTAGCCCCAGTGACCACATATGCCAGAGGTCAGAGCTCTGCAGGATTTCACAGGTTCACAATCCATGAAGCAGAGAAAACATGCTGCCTGTGGGGCATTAAATACCAACTAGCAGGTCACAAACTCTGAAAGGAACATCATAGTCTCTGGCTCTTCTGAGTTTGGCCCTGGAAAGTATAGTAGCCTGCAGCCAGAGTCTCCTGTTTGCCTTCACTGACTAAGAACTATTTGTTGTTAAATAGATTCTGGGGCACAAATTCAAAAATCTGATTATATAGGTCAGATTCTTTGAGGGAAATATATACCCCAAGCATAGGCCTTAATATAAAGAGATAACAAATAGACATAGGACTCTCACACAGAAACACAACAGAAACACAAACCTGAGAATTGTGAAAATATGAGAATGAAGATCAATGAGGAAACAATAAACTCCCACAACTCAACACCAAGGGAGATCACCATACTGAGCTGCAGAAAATGCCAGAAGGAGAATTCAGAATTTCGATTTTTCAATGTGATCAAAGGCCTCAAAAATAAAATGAGAGAAATTGTAAAGTAAATTAAAGATTATATAAATAGAGAAACTGAGGCCCTAAGTAATAACCAAAAAGAGGTGCTGAGCAAAATGAAGGAGACAAAAAATGAATTAAAAACCTCAACAAAAACCACATCTGGCAGACTAGACCACAAGGAAAATAGAGTCTCACTCTTGGAAGACAGCTCATTCAAAACTGACCACAAAGTCAACAATACAGAGAAGAGACTATGACAACACAATCAGAACATCCAAGAAATATGGGATGATATATTATATGAAATGACCTAAAATATGGAAAATAGGCATGGAAAACCAAGGGCATTAGAATTCTTTTCAGAAAAATAATATTAGAGAATTACCCAAACATAGAAAAATATTTGGATATCCACATAAAGGAGACATTAAGAACACCAACAAGACAGGATCAAAGAACTTCTCCCTGCAACATAATAATCAAAATGACTATCATAGAGGTCAAGGAAAGAATCTCAAATGCATTGAGAACAAAAGAATGAGTGGCTTTCAGGGGCAAAACAGTAAGAATCACTCTGGACTTCTCAACCTAAGTCATGAAAGCCAGGAGGGACTGGTATGATGTACTCCAAACCCTAAAAGAAAACAACTTATGACCAACACTGCTTATATCCAACAAAGATATCATTCAAAATTGACAGACAAATTAAAAACCTTCCAAGACAAGCAGGAAATAAAATAATTCATGACTTCCAAGCCTGCACTAGAGAAAATACTTAATAAATAAAAACAAAGAAGAAAAAAGAAATAAGTACCAGA
The DNA here is from genome assembly GCA_004027185.1 of Glis glis. Taxonomy (NCBI): domain Eukaryota; kingdom Metazoa; phylum Chordata; class Mammalia; order Rodentia; family Gliridae; genus Glis; species Glis glis. Next base: position 33,189 of record PVJS01005968.1, on the reverse strand, counting down.
ACCAGAGAAGAGGTGAATTCCACCAGATGGGGAATTAAGCAAAGGAGAAATAACACTATATAAAACAGGAAATATAACTCAAAATGACAGAAAACAAAAATCACCTCTCAATAATAACACTGAATTTCAAAGTTTTAAATTCCCCAATTAAAAGGCATAGACTGGCAGTGTGGATTAAAGAACATAATGAAACCATATGCTGCTTGCAGGAAACTCACCTTACAGGGAACAATATCCATAGGCTAAAGATGAAATGATGGAAAAATAAATACTATGCAAATGGAGACCAAAAACAAGAAGGTGTAACATGCTCATATCCAATGAAGCAGACTTTAAACTAATTCTTATCAAAAGAGATAAAGCAGGTCACTTCATACTAATAAAAGAAACAATCCAACAAGAAGATGTAATGATAGTAAATACTTTTGCCCCAAATGTGGGCACACCCAGTTTTAAAAAACAAACTCTTCAGGATATTAGGTGTCAAATAGATCCAAATACAGTAATACTGGCAGACTTCAACATACTGTTCACACCACTAGATCAATCTTCCAGGCAAAAATGAGTAAAGACTCTTCAGATCTACAGAACACTATAAACCAAATAGACATAATAGACATATATGGAAAATTACAACCAACAACAGCTGAATACACATTTTTCTCAGCTGCTCATGGAATCTTTTCCAAAACAGACTACATTCTGAACCACAAAGCAAGTACCAGCAAACTCAAAAAAATGTAATATAATTCCCTGCATCCTTTCAGATATAATGGAATAAAAGGAGAAATCAACAACAGGAAGACCAAAAGAAATTACATAAATACATGGAGACTGAATGATATACTCTTGAATGAGAACTGGGTCATAGAAGAAATAAGGGGAGAAATTTAAAAAAAACTTGAATTAAATGAAAATAGACTATATGCCAAAATCTATGGGACACTTTGAAGGCATTTTTAAGAGGAAATTTTATAGCACTGAGTGCCCACATAAGAAAAACAGAAAGTCACCAAACAACCTAATGACACACCTCAAGGCCCTCTAAAAATAGGAACAGACGAATTCCAAAGTCAGTAGAAGGCAGAAGATAATTAAAATCAGAGCAGAAATCAAATAAATGGAGAACAACAACAACAGAAACAAAAAACCAAGTCAAAATATTAACAAAACAAAAGGCTGGTTCTTTGAAAAGATTGAAAAACTCTTAGCCAACCTAACCAAAAGCAAAAGAGAATCAACCCAAATTATTAAAACCAGAAAAGGAAAAGGAGATATAACCACAGAGAGTTAAGAAATCCAGAGGATTACCAGAAACTATTTCAAAATGAATATTTGAATAAACTGGAAAACATCAAAAAATTGACAGATTTCTAGACAAACAACCTACCTAAATTGAACTGAGAAGATATAGAAAACCTAAACAGAACAATAGCAAACAAAGATATAGAAACAGCAATAAATAGCCTTCCATCAAATGAAAGCCCAGGTTCAGATGGATTCCCAGATGAATTCTACAAAAACTTTACAGAAGAACTAAAACTTCACAAGTTATTCCATGAAATCAAAAGAGATTGAATCCTTTCAAACTCTTCAATGAGGCCAGTATCACCTTAATAATAAAACTGAGTAAAGATCCATCAAGAAAAGAAAATTACAGACCAATATCCTTGCTGAACATAGATGCAACAATTCTAAACAAAATACTAGTGATAAGTATCCCAAACCATATCAAGAAAGTTGTACTCTATTACCAAATTGGTTTCATTCAAGGGATGCAAGACTGGTTCAACATATGCAAATCAAGGCATGTCATTCACCACAAAATTAGAAATAAGACCAAAAATTACATGATCATCTCAATAGATGCTGAAAAGGCATTTGACAATATCGAACACCCATTAATTTTAAAACCACCGCAGAGCCGGGCATGGTGGCGCATGCTTGTAATCCCAGTACTTTGGGAGGCGGAGACCAGAGGATCCAGGTTTGCGGCCAGCCTTAGCTCTCTCTCTCTCTCCCTGTCTCTCTCTCTACCTAGTGAGGCCCTCCACAACTTCGTGAGACCCGGTTTCAAAATAAAGGATAAAAAATAGGGCTGGGGGTATAGCACAGAGGTAGAATGCCACTGGGTTCAATCCCCGGTACCGCAAAAAAAAAAAAAAAAAAAAACCACCGCAGAAAAATTGGAATAGAAAAAACTCACCTCAATATCATTAAGTCAATATACAATAAAACCAAAGTCAATATCATATTGAATGGGTAAAACTGTGGAAATTCCCAATAAAATCAGGAACAAGACAAGGATGCTCACGATCAACACTTCTTTCAATATAGTACTCAAGACTCTTGCCAGAGTGGTAAAATAAGAGAAGGATATCAAATGAATTCAAATAGGAAATAAAGAACTGAAATTGTCTCTATCTGCAGATGTCATGATCCTATATTTAGAAGACCCAAAAAACTCAACCAAAAGACTTCTAGAGCAATTAACTAATTCAGCAAAGTAGCAGGATACAAAGTCAATCTAAAAAAATCAGCTTTGCTACATGCTAACCATGAATCCAACTGAAAAAGAAATCAGGAAAACAATTCCATTCACAAGAACCTCAAAAACAATAAAATATCTAGACAAAAAAATTAACCAAGGATGTCAAAGACCTCTACAATGACAAAATTGTAAAACACTAAAAAAGAAATTGTGGAATATCTTAGAAGATTGAAATATTATCTCCCAGAATCAATATTATCAAAATAGCCATTCTATCAAAAGTGATATACAGAGTAAATGCAATCTCTATCAAAATACCAATGTCATTCTTCACAGACCTAGAAAAGTCAGTCATAAATTTCATATGGAGAAACAAAAGACCCAGAATAGCCAAAGCAATTCTCAGCAATAAGAACCATGCAGGAGGCATCATAATCCTGCCTTCAAATTATACTACAGAGCTAGAGTAATAAAAATAGCATGGTATTGGCACAAAGACAGACACATAATCCAATAGAACAGAATAGAAAATACAGAAACAAATCCACACACTTATAGTCATTTGATTTTCAGCAAAGGTGTCAAACACATACGTTGGAGAAAAGACAGCCTTTTCAACAAATGGTGTTGGGAAAACTGGTTATCCACTTGTAGAAAAATGAAATTAAATCCCCACAATTTACCCTGCACAAGAGTCAACTCGAGATGGATCAAGGACCTGGAAATTAAACCAGAGAATCTAAAATTACTAGAGGAGGGCATAGGTCCAACACACCAACAGGTAGAAACTTCCTCAATAAGACCCCAAAGCTCAGGACATTAAAACAAAAATTAAATGGGGTGGCAGTAAACTAAAAAGTCTCTGCTCATCAAAGAAAACCATGAAGAGTCTAAAGAGAAGAACCTACAGAATAGGAGAAGTTCTTTACCAGCTGTTCCTGTGATAGAGCACTAATATCTAAAATATGCAAAGAACTTAAAAGATTTAACACTAAAAATAATAATCCAATCAAGAAATGGGCAGTTAAATAGACACTTCACAAAAGAGGAAATACAAATGGCCTATAAATACAAGAAAAAAAATGCTTCAATCATTAGCAATCAGGGAAATACAAATCAAAACTATGCTGAGATTCCATCTAACCCTAAACAGAGTGGCAATCATCAAGAAGTCAAACAACAATAAATGATGATAAGGATGTATGGAAATAGGAACTCTTCTGCACTGTTGGTGGAATTGCAAATTAGTACAGGTACTATGGAAATCAGTGTGAAGATTCCTCAGAAAACTGGGAATGGATCCACAATACAATAAGGTATTACCACTCTTGGGTATCTTTCCAAAGGGACTGAAATCAGAATATTATAGTGACACATGCATATCCATGTTTATAGCAGCACAGTTCACATTAGCCAAATTATGGAAACAACCTAGTTATCCATCAACAGAGAAATATATTACAAAATTATGGAATATACACACAATGGAATTCTACTCAGCAATAAAGAAGAATAAAATTGTGTAATTTACAGGAATATGGTTTGACCTGGAGAACATTATGCTAAGTGGATTAACCAGTCACAGAATGTGACAGGTCATATGTTTTCTCTCATATGTGGAAGCTAGGGAGTAATCAATGAACCCAAGGGACTTCAGATAATGGAAAATAAATTCCAGTGGAGCCAGGGAGGTGGTCTAGGGGAAGATGGGGAAGAGGAAGAATCAATGAAGGGATCACTTCCATTGACATTATGTCCATATGTGAGAATACCAACGTCGATCTTTATATCCTGTATGGGGAAGGGGAAGAGAGGGAGGGAGTCTGGAGAAAGCCCACCAAGTGATATGTGCATGTGTTTCCTATCACTATGAACAACATTATGATGTGAGACTATAATGTACCAATAAAAGTATTAAAAATAAAAATGGTAATATACTTTGTATATACTCTGCATAGCTCTAAAATAATATTCTTATAATTAAACTATCCTTGAAGTAATCAAAAAACATCTATTTTATTGTTTTTATAACAGAAATCAATCAAAACTGAAGAAAGTTTTATTTAGTTGAATAAGAAATATTTTAAACAGATATATTTTATATTTTTCTTTTATTCATGGAATAGCAAATATTTATTATATTAATATAAATAGAATTGAATAGAATCAGATGTTAGTCATTCATTCATAATGTATGAGAGAGAGAAAGAGAGAGAGAGAGAGAGAAAGAGATAATACTGGGGATTGAACCCAGAGGTGCTCTACCACTGTGCTATACCTCAGTCCAATTTTATTTTTATTTTGAAACAGGGTCTTGCTAAGTTATTATGTGTTGGTCTTGAACATGTGATCCTCCTGTCTCAGCCTCCCAAGTACTGGATTAAAGCATGTGACGCCATACCCGGATTACTTTTACATTCTAGTCTCATCCAGATTCCAACTGATTTCTCCAATCTACACTGTTGTTAAAGACTCTGCTGGTTTCTCTTAGAAAGAGACAGCAAAGTCTCTTCTTGTAAGGCAAGTGTCTTGCTACCCCTGTCTGAAACATGATCAGGCCGTAGCCTTGAGGTATGGAAGTACCCACAGGTTATCTGAAAATATTTGCCTATTTCAGAAAGTTAGTTCAACACAGCTTCCTTGAGTTCAGGACTTTGATAGCTTCAAAGAACTATGCTTTTATTTTATTCATTTTCTTCTGTTATTGTTGCTCTCAGAACAGAGGTCTTTCATACACTTTGTAGATCCTAAGTGGAATTTGTACATTTCCTCTTTGAAGTTAGTAATACCAGAAAACAGGGCAAAATACGTCTCAGTGGTAAATATTATAAATGGTGACATTATAACTTCTCAATCCTTAAGGAACCCTTTCTAAAATTTTATACAAGTCATTGGTTTATCAGTTTGGATATTTCAGATATATTGTTTTGGCTAGCTCATCAAATATAAGAAAGCATTTTTTGATTACTAAGTAGAATAAACCCCTATATGAATGCATGATTTCCTCGTCATCTAAAGAGGAAGTGGCTGGACATAAGAGCATAAAAGAATGCAGCTGCCACGTACAGTAATCCCAGTACTTGGGAGGTTGAGACAAAGGGATTGCGGTTTCATGGCCAGCACACAATAACTTAGCAAGACCATCTTTTAAAATAAAAAAGGGCTGGGGGTGTAGCTCAGTGGTAGATGCTCCTGGATTTAATCCCTAACACACAAAAAGAAAAGAAAGTCGAAGGAAGGAAGGAAGGAAGGAGGGGGGGAGGGAGGGAGGGAAGGAAGGAAGGAAGGAAGGAAGGACCTAGTGCAGTGTAGGTAACAGAAGATATGGATTTTAACGCTTCCTTCCTAAGGCACTCTGCATGCCACTTCCATAGCAGCTCTCTGCAAGTGACAATGCTCTGCACTGAGTACTTAACAAGCCCCAGAAAATGATGATGAATATGGAAAATAAAGTCTGGAATACATAAAAAGTTTTATTCTATTTGGATTTATCACAATATTGGTATGCTATTATGATATTAGGTCAGAAAATGAGAAATGCTGAAATGAATACCAAGTATAGTCAGTCTACATTACTTAAGATTAGATTTTTCTGGGCACGGTGGCATATGCCTGTAAAAACAGCAATCAGGAGGCTAAGGCAGTAGGATCACAAGTTCAAGGCCAGCCTTGGCAGCTTAGATAGACTCTGTCTCAAAATAAAAATAAAAAGTGAAAACATCTGAGGATATTGCTCAGTGATAGAGTAATCTTGGGTTTAATTCCCAGTATCACAAAAGAGAAAATAGATTAAATGCATATGACAGAAAACCTAAACAATAAAATGGCCAAAGATAAAAGTTGAATGGAAGGATTGACTTAATTATTCTACTGTATCTTCAAGAACCAGGCTTTTATCTCTCTGCTCCACTATCCCTAGTGGTCTACCTTATAATTAAATATGGCTACTCTAGCTCCAGCCATCACATCAAGTTGTAGACCAGAAAAACAAAGGAAAGGTACACAGGTAGAAAAAGGTCTCTTTTATTAGATTATATCCCATTCAAGAAACTTTCTGTTTTACGCATGGCACTAACCAGAATTTGTTTACAGTTATTCTTTGTAAAAAGGAGAGTATAAAAAAATGTACTTTTTCAATCCTAGAAGATAATGTTCCTACCTAAAAATCAAGGTTCTCTTACTAAGTTATAAATTATAATGCCTATTATCACAAGCAACTAGAAATCTCTTTCTTAGACTCCATTCCCAAGGACCTTTGGAAAAGAGGAAGTAATAAAAGAGAGTAGATGTACATATTATAAGTATATATGCCTTTTGTAGACAATGTTAAACTATTCTGTATCACATTAATTGTCTTTAACTAATAAAGCTTGCTTCAGTCAGCATCCCAGCAGGATACAGAAAGCATAGTGATTTCAGCAGAAAAGTTTAAAGTTTTATTATTTATAACAAGGATTAGTGTAATAAAGTACTCACTAATAAGAACATAAAAAGAATATAGAAGTAGAAAAAAGAGAATAGCTATCACATGGAGGGCTGAGATACAGCGCCCAAGGAAGAGAACATTCTGGAGCTGAATTCAGACTTCTGTTGGAAGTAGACAGCTGTGGCTTGTTGGGTGAAGGAGGGTCACAGTTGTGTTTGGCCAGGAGTACTCGTGAGCCATCTCCCTCTGGAGTTCCAGGAGACGCCATCCACAGAGGGGCTGTACACTGTTGGGTGAATATACTATCAAGATGCCCAGTGGTGGGTGAAACACAGATGTTTTCAGAAGGAGTGCTTCCTTGCAGCACTGCACAGTGAAACCACCAGACAGGGACTCAGGAAAGTTTTTTTTATTATTAATTAATTTCTTAAATTGACAAATAATAGTAGGGTACAATGTGATGTTTTGATCTACACATCGTAGAGAGATTAAATCCAGCTAATTAACACGTCTGTCACCTCACTCACATTATTTTTTGTAGTGAGAATGTCAAAATATTCTTTTAGCAATTTTGAAATATATAATGCATTATCATCATTAACTGTGGTCACCATGAATCACAATATACCACTAAAATTTATTCCTCCAGTCTGACTGAAACTTGGTACCCTCTGATCAACATCTCTCCTTTCCCCATCTCCCACCCTCCCCACCCCACAGCCCCTCGTAACCACCCTTCCCACCCCACAGCCCCTCGTAACCACCCTTCCTTCTACTTCCTGTTTCTGTGAGATGTACTCTTCTATATGCCACATATACGTGAGATCATACAGTATTTTCCCTGTGCCTGGCTTATTTCATTTAGTGTAATGTCCTCCAGGTTCATCTGTGTTGTCACACATGACATAACTCCCTTCTTTCTTAAGGTGATGGCATAGGATTCCATTCTGCATATATACTGCATGTATTTTAGCCATTCATCTCTTGATGGACACTTAGGTTGGTTCCATATTTTGACAATTGTGAATAAGGCTTACATGAACATGAGAGTGCAGGCATCTCTTCAAAATATCACTTTCAATTCCTTTAGATACATAGCAACAGAGGGATTTCTGGGTTATATGGCAATTCTGTTTTTAGTTTATTTTAGTACCCTTTCTATTATTGTCCAAAATGGCTGTGTTAATTTTCAACAACAGTGCACCAGGTTCTCATGTGTGTTGGCCATGTGGGTTACAAAAGCCACAGGCTGGAGGCGGTAGTCACTCTACCAGCCAGAAGCTGGAGATGCCAAAGGTTCCACAGCTCTTGACAGGAGAGCTATGAACCCAGAAAAGAAGTGTCTGTCTTAATTAGTGTGCTATTCTCATCTTCTAGTGACAAAGTTTGACCCTGTTTCATCTGGTGAGGAAGAAATGTTTAAATGCTGTGCTCCATGTTCAGAGAAGGGAATGAAAGATGAACTCTGAAGTGAAAGATAATACACTGATAACACAAGGCTTAAATAATTTCAGGAAAAACACAGTGAGGCCTTTTGACTCTTCCACTCTTCTCTACGTAAACCTGAATTTTAGCATGTGCCATTACATGCTGAAAAGGCTGACCCAACATACTCCTGAATCAGAAAGAGAACCAGGGAAGGAGCCATAAGACAAGAAAAAAAATAGCACATTTTTATGTATTCACTCATGAACTTGAGAAGGATTATTACTGAATGAAAGGCAAATTTAAAGAGGACTTATATAAATGTGCACTGAGCTTGTGTGTGTGTGTGTGTGTGTGTGTGTGTGTGTGTGTGTGTGTGTGTATGTGTATGATGCTGGGGACTGAACCCAGGAGCATTCCATCATTGAGCTACACCCACAGCCCTTTTTTTATTTTATATATATTTTGAAACAGGGAGGAATACACTATAGAGATAAGCTTCTTCCAAAAACAAAAAGTACCTTCTGTTATAATTTCCTTCTTCCTTTCCTAGTTATGTTTATCTTTTAATTAAAAAGAAAAATGCCAGTGAAACTAAATTTTTACATTCTTCTTTTATCTAGGTTGTAAATATTTAGATAGGGATACATGTGACTTCTACTTTTCAAAATGTTTAAGCATAGATATCCATCTCCAAGGAAAACAAAATAAATTTTTTCCCCAGACAACTGGGCATGGTGGCACACACTTGTAATACCAGTATTTGAGAGGCTGAGATAGGAGGATTGCAGGTTCTCAGCCAGTCTCAGCAACTTAGTGAGGCCCTCTGCAACTTAGTGAGACCCTGTTTCACAATAAAACATGAAATAGAGCTGGGGGTATAGCTCAGAGGTAGAATACCCCTGGGTTCAATCCCTAGTACCACCAAAAAAAAAAAAAATCCCAGATTTCATAATTCAAAAGAAAGGAAAAATCTGTAGAATCAGATCAAATCATTTTCCATAATATAAAATTAGAAATAGAAGATATTGGAAGAGAAAATGTGTTAATTTGTCTCTCATCAAGCAATATTAATTAATGGTAGTAAAATATAAAGCACAATAAGAAAATTTGATAGTTTTGAATCTATTTCATAACAATAACTATGATTTATATTTTAAAGACTTGTAAAACTTCCTGAGTGTTTGTATATAGAGATTATTTAAAATGTATATGTTGTACAGCTCTGTAATGTATCATAGATAGCTTCCAATATAATTAATGCTTGAGTATTTATAACTAATATTCTCTACTAGACACAAAGAACATAACACCAAGGCTTACAATATTAATATTAAAATATTAATTCTTGACTCTTTAGCTATGGGCAAGTGTGATATCAGAGATACAAGGATAGCATTCATTTAAAAAAAACACACCCTTAGCCTCTAAGAAATTGCATATTTTAACAATTATTTTCACAATAAATTATCTTTTGCATCTGAACAGACTCAGGGACGTTACGGGATTACACGCCTTGGTACTGAGGGGTGGAGTTAAGACAAAAATGTAGGTCTGTACGATCTAGCTCCACGCTCTCCACGGCCCTCCTCCTTTGCCGTAGTGTGAGCACAGGTGGAATCCTGACCTACAGGGAAGCTCTGTCTTCTGAAAGCACCCAGCTTCCTGCACTGAATCACAGGAAGCTCTCAGGCAGATTATTTATCTGAACTACAAGAAGTATTCCTTCAAATATTTATATAAATAAAATGCATTGTTTCAGGCATATACGTCTAGACATTCATATGTATATGAAAATATATATTTTAAAAAGTCAGCTAACATCCTATGACAAAAAATTTAAATATACTTCATTCTTTTCAACCAGGAATTCTCAATGATTCCTAACATAATCACTAAGTTAAACTAGAATTGTCTTATTAAGGTTGAACTTTGCCCTTTTCTTCAACAATGCCACACTGAATCAAATGCTCCTTTATAAATAGTCCTATTCTGCCCTCAAGTAAATTATTTTAGTGTGAATTTTGTGTATCACTAAGATATATCATTGAATATTTATTATTCTAAATTTATAACAACTGTTTGCATTCATTTTTATTAATATGCTATTTGACAGACTGATGCTGAGTAATTATATGATTATAATCATGAAATAAAATTACCTTATTAAGTACATGAATATTAATTTTAATAAGTCATTTTAATGGAATAATAGTTATTAAGTAATCCTATGATAATATAATTACTATAGTATAAGCATTAAGAGTTGTTCCCATGAAAAATCCTTAAGTAAAAGTGTAAGAAACCTATTAAGAGAGCATTAGAATATCTCATACAAAAAAGAATATTATTTTTAAAATGTAATTTTTGAATAATTTTTAAGTAACTGGTAATGTACCATTATCAGATGTTTTATTTTATAAATGAAAAGATAGTTTAGTATTAGGAAAAATGATTGTATTTATTTGCATCTTTAATTATTCAAAAAGGATAAACATCATTTAGTGATGCAAAAAAGACACTTAGAAAAAAATTTTAACTTTCACATATTAAAAAAAAATAAAATAAAAACTGCTGGGCAGTAAGCTGGGTGTGATGGTGCACGCTTGTAATTCCAGTACTTGGGAGGCTGAGATAGGAGGATCTCAGGTTCGAGACTAGCCTCAGCAACCTAGTGAGGCCCGCTGCAACTTAGTGAGACCCTGTTTCAAAATTTAAAATAAAATAGGGCTGGGGGCGTAGCTCAGAGGTAGAATGCCCTTGGGTTCAACCCCCAGTACCACACACACACAAACACACACACACACACACACACAAACACACACACACTGCTTGGGTGCAGTGGCGCCTGCCTGTAATCCCAGTACTTGGGACACTGAGACAGGAGGATTATAGGTTTAAGGCCAATGTGCAGTAAATTAGCAATATCCTGTTCAAAATTAAAAAAAAAATTTAAAGGGCTGGGGAGTGTATCACAGAAGTAGAATGTCCTTGGGTTCAATCTGGAGTATAATAAATAAATAAGAACCTTAATTTTATTGAGAATTAAATGTATTTTATAGAATAATTAATCTATGTCTCCAAGATGCTAAACGCTAGGCATGGTGGCACACACCCATATACTTGGGAGGCTGTAGCAGGATGACCACAAGTTCAAGGCCAGCCTTGGTAACTCAGTGAGACCCTGTCTCAAAATAAATTAAAAGGGCTAGAGACTTAGCTCAGTGGTAGAGTGCAAAACAATCCTGCCAACCTTATACTGAATGACGAAACAACAGAATTCTCATCAAGTCAAGTACACGTCTAGAGCACTCCTCATTACTAATATTAACTGTTATTTCAAATTTCTAGCTATTAAAACAAATGACCAAAAATGCATGAGTTCTCCAGTGTAATAAAAAGTAAAACTGAATACAGGAAATTTCTTCCTCTCCTTACTCAAATTTCCTAAAAATGATGGAAAAATATATTTACATCAATAAATAAATGCATGATACGTCTTAATAACAGAAGTAAGCTGGGCATGGTCACCTATGCCTGTAAAACCAGTACTCAGGAGGCTGAGGCAGGAGGATCTCAGGTTCAAGACCAGTCTCAGAAAAGTAGCAAGACTCTCAGCAACCTAGAGAGAACTTCTTTCAAAACAAAAACATAACAAGGGCTGGGGGTGTAGTTTGGAGGTGGAATGCTGTTAGGTTCAATTCTCAGCACCACAAGAAAAAAATAAATAAGCAAGATGGTAAAAATGGAACTGGGAAGGTAGGAAAAGACAGAAATGCAAGGGAAAACAGCATCATTTTATGAAAGAAGACACCAAAAATTCAAGAAAGGCTTTTAGTTTCAAATACATTCCAAATAGAATACCAACACGATACTGTTCAGATAGCTTAACCTGAGCTATTGAAAGTAGCGGTTCCACTGGGTGAGTGCACATGGAGCCACTTTGAGTATAAATGATCACAGAACACTAATTTACCAATATGTGTCAAAAGCGTGCAGATTTCTTGATGGGAATATAAAAAATATGTTTTTTGCCATCAAGTTGGTGGCATATATATTAAGAACCTTTAAAGTGTATAACTTTTGAGTGGGCAATTCTGCTTTTACCAATTATGAGTATAATAAGAAAGCAATAAAGTATGAACAAAAAGATTTAGCTTCCAGAATATCATTACAAAATTCTTTATTAGAACAAAATGTTTGGAAAGAGCTTACATGCTCAGAAATAGGGAGCTGCTTCATTAAATCATGCTTTATTACTTCTACTATTAATGCTACCACCAAAACCCAAAATTACAATAATAGTATTTTCTAAGCATTTGTTCATGCCAGGCAATATTCTAACTGCCTTACAGGCACTGTGTTATTCTATTCTTAAGGAAATTCTATGAGGTTGTATTAGGATCATTTTTAGTCTGATTTATACAGAAATAAATGTTTTGATCCTGGAGTGTGCGATTTTAACCATCACCTTTCTCCAAGTAGTACTACCTGTATGCCTTCTTGATCTTCTCCCACACTGGGATTCCCCAGGGACCTGACTATATTTCTTTCTTGTGGACTCCTGATGTCCAGTACAGTGTCTAGTACATTACTCACGTAGTATTTGGGGAAATAAAGAGACATAAAAATCAAAAAGAGAATAAGGGAAAGAGGAGCAGAGTAGAGACCACATGGGATAAAGAAAACGTAGAAGAAAAGAAAGAAGGAATAAAGGAGATAAGAGAAAAGAAGAGAGGAGAGGGGAGGGGAGGGGAGAGAGGAGAGGAGAGGAGAGGAGAATGGAGGAAGGAAGGAAGGAAGGAAGGAAGGAAGGAAGGAAGGAAGGAAGGAAAGAAGGAAGGAAGGAAGGAAGGAAGGAAGGAAGGAAGGAAGGAAGAAAGGATAGCATAAAATTGGAAGTTAAGGAACTAGAAATGAAGGGAGATTAAAACAAAAAAAACCTTCAGATAATGAGAATTTATGTTAATAATTACAAAGAAGGAAGTAATTTTTCAGTATTCTGACTAGAGGCATAGCTACAACTTTTTTTTTTTTTGATACCGGGGATTGAACCCAGGGGCGTTCTACCTCTGCGCTACACCCCCAGCCCTATTTTTTTATACTTTATTTTGAAACCGGGTCTCACAAAGTTGTGGAGGGCCTCACTAAGTAGAGAGAGAGAGAGAGACAGAGAGAGAGAGAGAGAGAGAGAGAGAGAGAGAGAAAGAGAGAGAGAGCGCTGAGGCTGGCCGCAAACCTGGATCCTCCGGTCTCTGCCTCCCAAAGTACTGGGATTACAAGCGTGCGCCACCACGCCCGGCTCATAGCTACAACTTTAAACCACTATATGGAAGATAATATTTCTTGGCAGCTCAGGTGTAACTTTTTGTTATCACTTATATAAAATCTGACTAATTTCAAAGACTAATTTGATATGACAGCAATGGGTTAATTTGAAGAAACAAATGACTTTGCAGGTAGTTCTATTTATGGTTCATTGTTTTGAGAATCGTGGGATTTCTTTCTTTTCTTTTTTTTACTTTATTGGTGCATTAGTCTCACATCATAATGTAGTTCATAGTGACATACACATACACAGCACTTGGCAGGCTTTCCCCCTGCTCCCTTCCCAATCCCCCCTTCCCCATATAAGATATTGAGATTGGCATTGGTATTCTCACATATGTACATAGTGCCAGTGGAAGTGTTGCCTTCTTTTATTCTACCTCTGCCCCTCTCCAACCCTCCCCAAGACCACCTCCCATTGAAGGACCATCTCCCCAAGACTCGCTCCATTGAAGTTTCTCCTCTATTATCTAAAGTCCTTCTTATATCCCAATTACTCCCTAGCTTCTGCATATGAGAGAAAACATATGACCCTTCATTTTCTGTGACTGGCTAATTAAAAACACAAAGAATATGAGCAATTTATCTAACCTAACTTCCCTTTAATACTGTTATTTTATTTATATTTAGCCATGTAGAAGATGGATTTAAAAACCAACCTGAATCAAATCTACTATTTTCTTCCAGCACATTCTTCCATCTCAATGATTAGTCTTCAAGCAAAGGTATTAATGACTCTCTTGAATTAGTTGAGCAACTTTTAAGGATAATCTTTGTTTACTACATGCCTCAAATCAAAAGAAATGTTTCCTTCTCTTGAGTAATTGTTATTATTTGTGGTACTAGGGATTGAACCCATACACCCCCAGCCCTATTTTTTATTCTTTATTTTTGAAACAGGATCTCACTAAGTTGCGGAGGGCCTCACTAAGTAGCTGAGGCAGGCCGTGAACTCCGATCCTCCGATCTCAACTTCCCAGGTACTGGGATTACAAGCATGCACCACAACACCCAGTTTCTTGAGTAATTATGAACTACAGATAAAAATAATGGCTATTTTAAAGTTCATTTGGGAGATTTTAAGTCTATTCTTCTAAAGGAATCCCAATGTTTGTTTACAAACATAAAATTTCAAATAAAATGTTCATTTTCAGCATGATATTAAGGCAAATATATTTCTATTTCACTAAAGTTTCCAAGGATATAAAGTGCTACCCATCATATTTTAGCAGATACATAATGTTATTCTCCATTACATGTGATTGGCACAGTCATGTACTATAATAAAATCTGTCAGTGTGGCAATTTTTTCATTTGACAGTTTTCTAAAAAAATCTTGCTCTGGAAACCAATTAGAACTTGATTTTTTTCTCCCTTCTATTTTATCTCTTTATAGCATTTTAGTTAACTGAACACTCCCTGTTAATTTTTGTCTAGCAGAAATAAATTGACAGCAAAAAGTAATTAAATAACCTAGAAACAATTCTTTCTACAAACCACTCCCACCTTCCATTAGCCAAGGCTTGTGCTAATGTGACAGATATGTCACTTTGAGACTGGCATTTCATGTCCACTGAATCAGCACTTCACTTAGTTGTGGATCACTTCTTTTAAGGATTTAATATGAGGGAGATATTCTGTACTACCGGGAATGGCATATGGGTAAGTTCCATAATGCCTGATGATATATATTAAAAAGCTGATAATGTCAATAGGCCTATGTTTAGAAATTCAAGAACTAAAGTTAAAAATGGAAAGAGATGTTGGAGAAAGAATAGCAAAGGCACGACCAATTTCTTGGCAAAAAGTAGCTTAAAGAAGCTATTAAGTTTAAATCCCAGTAGAATCAATGTGGTTCAGATTATTCCCTTTATAGCAATTAGTTTTTGTGCTTTTGAAATGTCTCTTGAAAATGTCTCTTGAAAATATGTTGAAAAATAAATTAATGTTTTTGATCAAACATCTTGAATTACTTCGGTATTCAGATAAAACTTTACTTCTTTACAAAATATAAATTTAGTTAAGAATTAATTTATTAAGAAGACTGAAAAATGTCTAACAATTTTCTAGTTTTGGTTTTTTTTTTCTTTTTCTTTTCTGTTGAACTAGTCTTGCTCAACATCCAATTTCCCAGCTATCCAATAATAAGGTTGAGCTATCTGATCTTACACTATGACATAACATAAGAAAACATTTGTAACTCAATCTGATAATTCACTAATAGATGGATATAAAAAGCAGAAGGGAGCCGGGCGTGGTGGCGCACACTTGTAATCCCAGTACTTGGGAGGCAGAGACAGGAGGATTGCAGGTTCGCGGCCAGCCTCAGGTACTTAGTGAGGCCCTCTGCAACTTAGTGAGACCCTGTTTCAAAATAAAGAATTTAAAAAAATAGGGCTGGGGGTGTAGCTTGGAGGTAGAATGCCCCTGGGTTCCATCCCCAGTTCTGCAAAAAAAAAAAAAAAAAAACAGCAGAAGGAAGTCAGGCATGGTGGTACATGCCTGTAATCCCAGTACTTGGGAGGCTAAAACTGGAGGATTGCAGGTTCAGGAGAGCCTCAGCAATGTAGTGACACTCTCAGCAATATAAGGAGACCCTGTTTCAAAACAAAAACATAAAAAGGGCTGGGGTGTAACTCAGAGGTAGAATGACCCTGGTTTCACTCCCCAGTACCCCGGGGGGGGGGGGCAGAAGGAGAGCAGAGAACAAATTATCCAATATGCCTCTTCTACAAAGAAAAGATATTTAGAACCAACAGCTTAATAATGAAGAGCACTTTGCATGTGAGGAATGGTAGAAAGCATTCCAAAGAGGAAGAGTGTTATGTGAAAGGGCATATTCAAAGAAGTAGAACTATTTCAGAAACTCTCAAGATTAACCAACCCTCAAGTATGGAAGTAGTGGAGGATAATGCAGGACAATAAGCAAAATGCAAAGCAATTTAAAAGTTACAGAGGGACATTAGCATACCTGATAGTCTGGAGACAAAAAATAACAAGCTTATATTTAGTATAAAAACTATAATCACTACCTTCTTTTATTCAACCTGGTTAATGAAATGACAGATCAAGCCAGAAAGTGCAAGATTCTAATTAGAATCTGTTAGTGAACAAACCTTGAGATGATAAAAATTGTTAAAGTAGCATGTAGAGGAGTCTCTGAAATAGGTTATTATTTGAAGTTTGAATTCCTGCAGAAATTTGATTTAGAGACATTAAAAAGATAAATCTCAGATCGAAGCGAACACTTTAGAATCATATATGAATTTTATCGGAAGTACATAGATGCATATAGTATATTGTGGCTCAAATGACAAAAGCTGATAAGTGAGAACGCTAGTGTATGTGTGCATGGGTATGTGACAAGAGTATTAACCAGATCCAGTCCATAAAGAAACCTAGTTGACATTATCAACTAAATCAGCAAATATTTACTGACCATCAACCCTTTTCAATAGCATATTCAACATATTGAATATTTAACAAGCACATGCCTCCCATCACTCCGACACCCCAGAAAAGCACATAACATTTTTATATTGATAAAACAAATGAATAACAAATACAAAATGAAATTAAATGAAGAACAATAAGATCAAAATAAAGGCAAACCCCAGCTATAAAATCTGTAAGAAGACTCAAAGTTCTTTGAAATCTAAATAAGTGGTTGTATTATAGTTAAATAAAAATGTTCCCTAAAAGCTCATTTATTAATGTTTGGAGTTGATATAATTGAGTCATGAGAGTTGTAATCCCAGCAGTGGATAAATCCATAAAAAACATATCTGCATTTTGCCCATGTCCTGAAACTTTGTGTGAGGCCAAATTTAAAGATGATGGGCTGATTAAATTGGTGGAGGAAATCTCAAAATAACAAAACATCCAAAATGCATTATGGATATTGATGTCTGTGTTCAGCAAATTGTACACTGAATTTTGGGAGCAAAAAGTAAAGCAGAGAGACTTTAAAGATTTGCAATTTGGCTGGAAAAGCATGCGTAAAGCTGTGGCCCAGAGAGATGATGTCATGGAAGAAGTAAGATGGCTGAAAGGAAAGAGGAAGCAGTGGCCATGATGGAGGCGGGGCCAGTGATGGCCATGATGGAGAAAGCAGATGGAGTTGGGGCCAGGGGCTGCCCAGATGGACTTGGGCAGTGGCTGCCTGGATGGAGCAGACCCAGCAGCTGTGATTAAAAAGACCCCATGAAGCCGGGCGTGGTGGCGCACGCTTGTAATCCCAGTACTTTGGGAGGCGGAGACCGGAGGATCCAGGTTCGCGGCCAGCCTCAGCACTCTCTCTTTCTCTCTCTCTCTTTCCTTAGTGAGGCCCTCCGCAACTTCGTGAGACCTGGTTTCAAAATAAAGTATAAAAAATAGGGCCGTGGGTGTAGCTCGGAGGTAGAACGCCCCTGCGTTCAATCCCCGGTACCGCAAAAACAAACAAACAAACAAAAAGACCCCATGAGCAATGATTAAGGAGGGCATGACTACCTTTTTTGATGGTGGCCCATCTCAGAGCCCACATAAGGTTGGCTTTGCTAGAAAAAGGAGGCCATGGAGGCTTCTCCCCAGATTTCAAAGGAAGGCCTGGGAAGCCAGGCAACGTGTGGTAGGATTGGAATCCCTGCAAGCAGGCCCAAATGGGACACTTTGTGAAGTGTGAGAGTGACACCAAGGTTGCATGGAACCCCTCCCCCCAAGATTTAGAAATGCCAGAAATGTGGAACCACACAAGGAAAGGCTGCTGGCTGTGAGCCATGGAACCAGGCTGGAAGAGGCAGTAAATCACCCATTGCAATGAGCCAGGCTGCAGGGGCGGGGCTGCCTAGGCCCCTTGGAGATCGCTTCTCACCACCATGTTCCATGAATACCAGAAGTGGAGCTGAAAGATCAAACGCTTGCCCTGCTGGATTTCACTACTGTTTTGGTCCCATCCCTTCTTTCTATGGTCCTATTCCTCCCTTTGGGAATGTAAATGTTTTTGCTTTGCCATTGTATATTGAATGCATGTAACTTATTTTAATTGTGATCTTCATTGTCTTTTACAAGGGCTCACATGAATTTACCTTGAGTCTCAGAGGAGATTTTGTACTTTGGGACTTTTCAGCAATGCTGGAACTGTTAAGACTGTGGGAAATCTTAGAGAGGATTAAATACATTTCTCATTCTGAGCTATGCATGAGCTCTTTAGGAGCCAGAGTGGAATGTTATAGTTAGATATAAAATGTCCCCTAAAGAGCTCATTTATTAATGTTTGGAGTTGATGTAATTGAGTTATGAGGGTTGTAATCCCAGCAGTGGATAAATCCATTGTAATGGATTTACGTGGGTGATACCCAGTAGGCCAGCAGGGTGTGGCTGGAGGAGGTCGTCCCTGGGGGTGTGGTCTTGGAGATTATATTTATGGTTCCTCCTGCCCTGGCTTGTTCTCTTGCTTCCAGGCTTCATGATGTGAGCACAGCCCATGTACTCTTCCTCTCTGCTTCCTGCCGCCATGCCCTGACATCCATGGTCCCTGGCCTCACATGGACAGAACCCAAAACTGTAAGAAAGTAAATCTTTCCTCAATCTTTAGATTATAGCTACAAGAATGCTGACAGGTACAGGTTGTATCTTACATGGCATGTGATTACTAGAGATGCTGGAAATTACTGAGAAATGTAGCATGTGACTGGGTAGTCAAATATTTAAGATGGGTACAATTTTGACAAATGGATATGACCGGGGTAGACATGTAAAACCAGGGTAGACATGGGTCAGCTGAATGGATGTTAATGACTAAAAGTTAAATCAAAACGTGTAATCTAAATGTAATGTCATTTAAAATAATGAATATTATGTTTTATTTCAGTATAACTATTTCTATATTTTATTATCCTATTTTTGGCCTTTCTTATTCAGAAACCCAATTGAACATATGGTGAATATCTTTTGACTATCTTCTATATCTGTCATTCTTTTTCTACTTCCTTAAATAATGTCTTTATATAGTTTTCTCAATTCTATCATCTATGTTTGTTCCTGGTTTTATGTGAGACATATTCTCCTTTGTGCTTCTTAAAATTTGTTCTTCATTTCTCAAGTGACTGTTTCTTTTATTCATTTCCTTGGGTCTGCATATTTTTGTCTACCATCCTATGTTTTTGTCATATTGTCTCAGAACTTTAGTATATGTGCTTTCTGTTCTTCTTTCATAGAAGTGATTGCTTCTTTCAAAAAAATGAATTTATATTGGAATGCGTTTACTTTGTAGCAACATCTTTTTGGTGAGTTTTGCTAATCTGTTGAAAAGAGTTGCACAGCTCATGGCTACAGCTAAAGACCATAGTCATGTCTCTACCTTTTATATGCTAACCTGGTTCAAGAGGGTTTATAAAGTCAGTCATGAGTTTCAGGTTTTATTATAAGCTGTTGTGCCCTGCATGGACAGATTAGATGTAATTACAAGAGACATTTTGCTTTTACTTTCTGACCTTCTATTTTGGGGTCACTCGGGTCTTTATCATCTCTGCTTGCATACCTGGCATTCAAGCTTTGTACACTTGTAGCCTTGTTCGACAGTCTTGAGAATGTAATCCCAAGTTTATTATAGTTTATACCATGCACTCACATTTTCTTTTATCACTAATATCTGTACTAACTTTATTGTTCCTTAAAGTAATGAGCAGCAGTTAGCGTCATATCATCAGAGGGGGGACTTGGGGCAGGGAAGAGGCCCTGGGAACAGGAAGAATTAAAGGGGCCATCTGCATTCCCCTTCTGTGAGGTTGGGGAAGGTGAGCAGGGAGGTGAGAGACTGATGGGGCCAGGGGATAAGGGCCCTGACCAGCCCACAGATAATCATTCAAATTAAGGATCAAAATTGTGAAAAGGTCATTGATTCCCTAAAACCCAGTTCTGACCAATCATAAAAGAACAGATAGAAAACCTCAGGAAGGTTTAAAAGCCCACTCCCCAAGGACTTAAATGTTACACTCTCTTTCCAGGACCCCCCCTTGGGGGGGCTGATTTGTCCTCTATATTTCCCTAACTTAAAATAAACTTTCATATTTCTATAAAAATAATGAAAATTCCTGGAGATTTCTGAGATCTTTTTAAAATATGCCCCCTCTTTCTAGATACTTTCTCTGGAAGTATTCACATGATTGGATTCTGTGGTTTTCTCAATCTTCCAATTTTACTGAAAAGCATACTTAAAAACAACTTTTAAACATAAATTTCTTGGCTTACTATTGAATCTGCCTTTGTAATTGTCCTTCTGATACTACACCTTACTTTATACCTCTGAAGAGTCCTGCTGTTTTGATAGAAAAATAACCTGCACCTTCAAAGAACACTTTTTCCCAACATATAACCTGTACATTCAAATTTTCAAATGTGAGTTTTCTTTATAGGAAATGACCTTCTGTGCCCATTTGTAAAATTGTTAAATTATACTTCCTCATAGAGCCTTTTTCAATCATTAGCAAGCTGTTTTCTAAATTCTCATAACAATTTGTTTTTACTTTTTATACTTTATTCCTTCTAATTTCTACTCTGTATGTAAATATATAAGTGTTGGTGGGTTGTAAGCTTCCACCTTATTTATTGAATATATGTTCTTTGAGGGTAGGTATTAATTTATTTTGATAACATTTATGTCACCTGGAGGCTATTCAATATATATTTCTAAATTGTTGAAGAAAAATCAATAAGTGTTTTCAAACGTCTGCTATATATGTAGCTGTACGTAAGTCAGAGGCGATGCACGAGATATATCAATGACAAGTTAAGTCATGAGGAACTTACAGTGTATTTGAAGAAATAAGATTTAGCTCACAAAATTGTTGTGATTATTAATGAAATTGGGATATACAGAATAAACATTGCATGGACTCTATGGAATGATGAGAAAATTTGTGAAAAAAGTCTATGTCTATTTTTTATGAACAACACACTAAACAGTATATAATATTTTTCCTGGATAAAATATTTTACCTGGTGAAATCTAAAAACACTACTTTCTTTATGTAGCTATATATTTCTTTTTTAATATGATGTAATGTAAATTCATAAAGAGATATCCCATATAAATATTAACACCATATAGAGCCATGGGATTAGATAGTATAGGTAGACTAAGTAACAACATTAATATGTTATGACAATAGGTTCAGGTCCTCTTACAATATTTGCAGTATTATTACATATTCCTGAAGCACTGTTCTAAGAGATTGGCAGGGAAATGAATGTCCTTAATGCAATCCACCTGAATGTTTGATAGCAAAATGTCATGAGAGAGTCAAGCTTCAGTGTATCTCAAAGCTAAAATATCATTCTGAAGAGAAATCATTGATGTCAGGTGAGTGGCTAATTGCATGTCTATTCTCTTCATCAGATTCTTCATGATGGAAAGAAAAGGATACCAGTGAATGAAGTATGCACAGCTGCAAAGGTGCAATAAAGTAAAAGGAACCATTTAAAATTTCAAACTCATTTCCTATTATAACTATAATAAAAGACACGATTTTTTAAAATCATAAACCAGTGTATGATTGTTGTATTAGATGTGCACGAAAGATATGATTATAAAATTCATCCATGAAGTACATGCTGTCATTCAACTGAAAGTGAACTAACCCAAAGTAGACATCATGGTCTCAGATCTTGCTTCACCTTAATCCACTACCATCTCATATTACTCATGAAACCATTCAGAGGGTGTTATTAAAACAGTTTTTGACATATTATACTGTGTACTCTGACATTTTCTCTCATCACTTCTGTCTGCACTAAACACACGCTCAAATTCCATTCTCACGATGATACATAACCAGCTGGTTTAGAAAGCTTGAATAATAAAAAGCAAAACTTTCTGAAATATGTTGAGTCTCATTTGCTGGGACTGCTAATGACAGTTATCAAAGTAAGTTGTTTCTCAAAATAACCTAGATGTCAGAGATATATCTAGTAAAAATATTTTAAATTAAAGAGAAAATCTTAAATGGAGAATAAATGTTGTAGCTAGAAGAAGGATGCCAATGTGGTTTTCATCAGCAGCAGCATAGGTGAGTGGACAATAGAATTCCAACTTTAAATTATTCTAAAAAAGTCAACCTAGAATTCTATAACTAAAGAAAATATATTGCAAAACTAAAAGCTAAATTACAATTTTTTCAATCATACAAGAGCTGAAAGATTTCATCATGAGCAGATGCACATTTAAGAAATGCTAAAGAAAGTTCTTCAAATGTAAGAAAATATCAGATGGAAAATTGTGTCTACAGAAAGAAATGCTGAGCATTGCAAATGCAATTTACATAGGATTATATAATATTATAAATAAATGGTATATACATGGATAAATATATCAGATGTTTAAATGTTATTTACATTATTTTAATACTTTTATTGGTGCATTATAGTCTCACATCGTAGTGTAGTTAGTTCATAATGATATTGACATACATGCACACAGCACTTGGCGGGCTTTCCCCAGGCTCCCTCTCCACTCTCCCCATTCCCCATACAGGATATTGAGATTGACATTGATATTACCACATATGTACATAATGTCAATGGAAGTGATTCCTTCATTGATTTCCCCCCATCCCTTCCCCAGACCACCTCCCTCACTCCACTGGAGTTTCTTCTCCACTATATAATTTCCCTCTTATATCCCGATTATTCCCTAGCTTCCACATTCAAGAGAAAACATGACCCTTCACTTTCTGTGAGTGGCTAATCTCACTTAGCATAATGTTCCCTAGGTCCATCTATTTTCCTGAAAATGATATTAATTTATTTTTCTTAATTGCTGAGAATTCCATTGTGTGTATATCCCATAATTTTGTAGTCCATTCATCTCATGATAGACATCTAGGTTGGTTCAATAATTTAATTTGGCTATTGTGAATTGTACTGCTATAAACATGGATATGCATATATTTCAATAATATTCTGATTTCAGTCCCTTTGGAAAGATACCCCAGAGTGGAATAGCTAGATAATATAGTGGATCCATTTCCAATTTTCTGAGGAATCACCACACTGATCTCCATAGTGGCTGTAGTAATTTGCAATTCCACCAACAGTGTAGAAGAGTTCCTATTTCCCCTCATCCTTGCCAGTGCTTATTGTTGTTTGACTTCTTGATTATTGACATTCTGATGGGGATTAGATGGAATCTCATTGTAGTTTTGATTCGCATCTCCTTGATTTGCTAATATTGTTGAACATTTTTTCATGTATGTATTGGCCACTTGTATTTCTTCTTTTGTGAAGTGTCTATTGTGTTCGATTGCCCATTTCTTGATTGGGTAATTTGTTTTTTTAGTGTTTAGTCTTTTAAGTACTTTATATATTCTAGATATTTGTCTTCTATCAGAAATTGCTGACAAAGATGGTCTCCTACTCTGTAGTGTCTATCTTTAGACTCTTGATGGTTTCCTTTGATGAGCAGAAACATTTTTTTTTTTTTTTTTGCGATACCAGGGATTGAAACCAGGGGCATTCTACCTCCGCGCTACGCCCCCGATCCTATTTTTTTATACTTTATTTTGAAACCAGGTTTCACGAAGTTGCGGAGGGCCTCACTAAGTAGACAGAGAGAGAGAGAGAGAGAGAGAGAGCTGAGGCTGGCCACGAACCCGGATCTTCCAGTCTCCGCCTCCCAAAGTACTGGGATTACAAGCATTTGCCACCATGCCTGGCTCGAGCAGAAACATTTTAGTTTAATGACATCCTATTTATTAATTTTTGTTTTAATTTCCTGAGCCTTGGGGGGGGCGTCTTATTGAGGAAGTTACTACCTGTGCCTCTATGTTGGTAGGCTGGACTTTTGCCCTCCTCTAGTAATTTCAAAGTTTCTGGTCTAATTTTGATGTCTTTGATCCATTTTGAGTTGACTCTTGTGTGGGGTGAGATGTGGGGATTTAATTTCATTTTTCTACGAACGAATAACCAGTTTTCCCAACACCACATGTTGAAAGGGCTGTCTTTTCTCCAACATATGTTTTTGGCACCTGTGTTGAAAATCAATTGGCTAAAAGTGTGTGGATTTGTTTCTGTATCTTCTATTCTGTTCCATTGGTCTATGTGTCAGTTTTTGTGCCAATACCATGCTGTTTTTATTACTCTAGCTCTGTAGTATAATTTGAAGTCAGGAATTGTGATGCCTTCTGCACAGTTCTTATTGCTAAGAATTGTTTTGGATATTCTTGGTCTTTTGTTTCTCCAAATGAAATTTATGACTGATTTTTCTAGATCTGAGAAGAATGACATTAGCATTTTGGTAGGGATTACATTGACTCTGTACATCACTTTTGGTATAATACCATTTTGATATTTATTCTACCTATCCTATAGAGCATGGGAGATCTTTCCATCTTCTAAGATATTTTTCAATTTCTTTCTTTAGTCTTTTATAATTCTCATTGTAGAGATTTTTTTATCTCCTTAGATTTATTCCTAGGTATTTTATTGTTTTTGAGGTTATTGTGAATGCAATTGTTTTCTGATTTCTTTTTCAGTGGATTCATGGTTGACATATAGATATGCTACTGAATTTTTTAGATTCATTTTGTATACCACTACTGAATTTGTTAATCAGTTCTAGTCTATTGGCTGAGTTTTTGGGTCTTCTAAATATAGGATATCATATGGAAATAGAGATAATTTCAATTCTTCTTTTGCTATTTGAATTCCTTTGATATCCTTCTCTTATTGCTCTGGCAAGAGTCTTGAGGACTGTATTGAAAAGAATGGTGGTAGTGGGCATCCTTATCTTGTTCCTGATTTTAAAGGGAATTCCCATATTTTTTCCCCATTCAATATGTTGTTGGCTTTGGATTTATTGCATATTGCCTTAATGATGTTGAGGTATGTTCCTTCTGTTCTGATTTTCTGCAATGTTTTTAACATGAATGGGTGTTTGATTATGATCTTTTAGCATGTATTGAGATGATCATGTGATTTTTGTCCTTCTTGTACTTATGTGGTGAATGACATGTATTAATTTGCATAAGTTGAACCAGCCTTACATCCCTGGATGAAACCATCTTCATCATGCTGTACAATTTTCTTGATATGCTTTGGAATGCATATTATTAGTATTTTGTGTAGAATCGTTGCATCTATGTTCATCAAGGATATTGGTCTGCAGTTTTCTTTTCTTGAGGGATCTTTATTTGGTTTTGGCATTAAGGTTATACTAGCCTCATAGAAGGAGTTTGGAAGTATTCTATTTCTTTCGATTTCATGGAAAAACTTGTCAAGTATTGGGTTTAGTTCTTCTGTAAAGGTTTGTAGATTTCAGCTGGGAATCCATCTGGACCTGGGCTTTTCTTTGATGGAAGGCTTTTTTTATTGCTGTTTCTATCCCTTTACTTGCTATTGATTGGCTTAGGCTTTCTATATACTTTTGGTTCGATTTAGGTAGGTTGTATGTGTCTAGAAATCTGTTGATTTTTTTCTGTTTTCCAGTTTATTGGAGTATGCATTTTCAAAATAGTTTCTAATGATCCTCTGGATTTCTCTACTGTCTGTTGTGATGTCTCTGTTTTCATTTATTATTTTAATAATTTGGATTGATTTTCTCTTTCTTTTGGTTAGGGTAGCTAAGGGTTTATCAATTTTGTTAGTCTTTTCAAAGAACCAACTTTTTGTTATTGTTGTTGTTGTTGATCTTTTGTATTTTTTATTGTTGTTATTCTCTATTTCATTGATCTCTGCTCTGATTTTAATTATCTCCTGCTTTCTACTGGCTTTGGGATTAGTCTGTTTCTGTTTTTCCAGATGCTTGAGGTGTGTCATTAGGCTGTTTATTTGGTGACTTTCTGTTTATATTATGTGGGCACTTAGTGCTATCAATTTTCTTCTTAAAATGTCTTCAAGTTGTCTCATCGATTTTGGTATATTGTCTCTATTTTCATTTAATTCCAGTATTTTTTTAATTTTTTCCTTTTTTCTTCTATGATCCGGTCCTCATTCAAGAATATATCATTAAGTCTCCATGTATTTATGTAATTTATTTTGGTCCTCCTGCCATTGATTTCTACTTTCATTCCTTTATGATCTGAAAAGATGCAAGGAATTATATTATATTTTTTTTAATTTGCTGGTACTTGCTTTGTGGCCCAGAATGTGGTCTAGTTTGGAGAAGGTTTCATGAGCAGCCAGCTGATAAGGATGTTTATTTAGCTGTTGTTGGCTGGAAAATTCTGTAGATGTCTATTAGGTTCATTTGTTTTATAGTGATCTGAAGAGACTTTATTCATCTTTTGTCTGGAAGATCAATCTAATGGTATGAGCAGTGTGTCGAAGTTTCCCAATATTATTGTATTTGGGTCTATTTGACACCTAATGTCCTGAAGATTTGTTTTATAAAAGTGGGTGTGTTCATATTTGTGGCATAAATGTTTACTATCATTACATCTTCTTGTTGGATTAAATTATTATTCTAATTTAATCTTTACATTCTGCTTCTACGTATATTTTCTAATAATATTGCTCAAAATTTTTCTTGCCTCTCTTATTTTCCTTTTCCTCTTGGGTCTCAGGAACTTCCTTCTGCCACGAATATTCTGGTTTATTATTTTTAGTTATGTCTTCTATCCCTATCAGTTTTGAAAATTTTTCCATAAACCTGTTTTCCACTGATTTGCGGTAATAAAATAAAGAATTCTTTATTAGTTGTTATTAGAATTATTTGGGGAGGGGGTTGTGATGGTTAAAATACCTGCACATTTCTACTTTTTTAAAAAGGTACCAAGCCAGGCATGGTGGTGCATACTTGTAATCCCAGTACTTAGGAGGCTGAGACAGGATTGCAAGTTCAAAGTCAGCTTTGGCAATTTAGTGGGGCTCTCAGCAACCTAGTGAGACTCTGTTTCTAATCAAGAAATAAAATCAGGCTAGGGGTATAGCTTGGAGGTAGAATGCCTCTGGATTCAATCCCCAGTACCAAAAATAAAAAAAGGTAGCAATGAGCTGGGTATGGTGGCATATGTATTTCCTGTGAGAAAGATAAAACAAGTTTTCTTCACAACATTTTAAAATCAGACAAAAATATTCTATACAAAATTATGCATGGGCTCTTTCCATAAATGTATGCTGTTGAATTTAGATTGACCTTATAAAGCCATATGCCAAGGTTTATATTCAAAGGGCATACTATTAATTTCAAATTATTATAAGAGTTAAGGTAAGATAGCACTTAAAGAATTTTATGAATATTCAAAGTTTTAGAAATATGGCACAAAGAATAATAATGATAACAAAGGAAAAATTAATGTATGCATATACGTTATAATATTAATGGACAGGCTAGCGGCAGTTGTGCACGCCTGTAATCCCAGTACTTGGGAAGCTGAGATAGGAGGATTGCAGGTTCCAGGTCAGCCTCAGCAACTTAGTGAAACTCTATTTCAAAATAGAAAACAAAATGGTATTGGGGTGCTATCTTGGCAGTAGAATGTTTCTGGGTTCCATCTCCAGTACCAAAAAAGATAGCTAGGTAGGTAGTGAGGTAGGTGGTAGATGGATAGATGATAAATGATGATTGATAGATAGATAGATAGATAGATAGATGGTAGATAGATAGATCGATGACAGACAGATGATAGATGGTAGATGATAGATGATAAATAGATGATAGATGATTAGATGATAGATGATAGATGGATGATAGGTAGATAAATAGAAGATAAATTATAGATAGATTAAAAATGATAGACTGAAGTTTATAAAATAAAGTAATAAGCTTCATAATGCTATGAGAATGGCTAAAATATGAATTTCTCTACTCATAATGACCAATGTGATGAAGCATATTAAAAAAAAGCACAGGTAAAATGCATTTAGCTCAATATTTCAATTGTTAATTCATATCCATGGTGAAATTTGGTGCAACAGTTTCCA
Source organism: Glis glis (assembly GCA_004027185.1). Taxonomy (NCBI): domain Eukaryota; kingdom Metazoa; phylum Chordata; class Mammalia; order Rodentia; family Gliridae; genus Glis; species Glis glis. The sequence continues at coordinate 4,621 of PVJS01005968.1, read as the reverse complement.
AAACTCAAAGTATCACCACAGAACATTTAAAGTTATTAAATGGTATAATTTTTCTGAAATATAAGTAACCCCAAGAGGTAATCTTGACTTAACATACTTTGTTGAATTTCACAGGTTTTTAAATTTTATAATTTTAATTTTAATTGCCGCTAAATATCTTTTCTCCCATTTCTTTTCTACAGCCCAAATTTCACAATTTTTTTTTATTACCAACACTGAGATTGTCTTTTAAAAAGAACTGTATGTAGTAAACAGACTTTGAAGTCATCTTTGTCGCAGGCTCTGGCACAGTTTTGATGCTTTTCACTTTCTCTGATTGCACTTGGGTTTTGAAAATAGTTATTGATTTTTAAAATAAACAGATATGCTGTGCAATCAAGCCAGGAGAATATTTTAAGAGTACATAATAATATCACAGCCCCCATACCCCACAAAAATAAAAGAATGTGATATGAAGAGAAAGCTGGTAATAGCAATGGGAAATGGCAAGGGAGTAATTATCCAAGCAAGAAAAAGAGAAAAGCCATATGCTCTGCTTAGAAATTAGAATTGCACAAATATGGTAATTGATTTCAAATTTTGGCCTCCCAATGCATTGACATTGTATCCATTCCAGCTCCATAACACAAAACAACAAAAATGACAATACTAATTTAAAAACGAACTTAGATCTGCAATTACACTGTTTTTTCCTTCTTATGAAATGATCATGTGAACTTTTTCAATAGAGAAGAAAGTGATATATAGCTACAGCTTAGAGAATTTGTTCTAAGACATTGTGAGCTAAATTCTCCAAGAGCCTAAACACTTTTCTCAAAGTAAACAAAGCACTGAGCGCTTGGTTTACTGAAATTCCATAAATGCCCTCGTGCGAAAGAATGTATACAATCCGAGGAAAGCAGCTTTACCTCATCAAATAAGTCCTTCCCCAATCATCCCTATTTAACTTATTTTCTTCTGTTGGTGCATACATTATCTATGAGTTACTCTGAAGGAAAAGGAAAAAAAGAATCAAAGCCAATTGTGCTACTGTAAATTTATTCTCCATATATGAGTGACCTAATTAATCGAGTCATCTAAATAGTCCATAAGGATACTTAGAATCTGCCATACATATACTGAAATAGTTTAAAGAGAACATTCTCTGATGTTGAGTGACAACGCTGCATTGTGTTTTTTTTTAACTGAATATCCATCATCTTCCCTATCACTGCCTGCCAGGAGAGAGCTTTGTGTCGACTGTGCTTGCTATATTATGCTATCCTTTAACATTGAATGTTTGAATATGGAACAGTCTATAATCTGTCATGAGAATTAATTATGAGACTACTGTTTGGGGCTTTATACGTAATAAACTGTATTATTTACAGCAGTTTTAAGGTTCACATCAAAACTAAGCAGAAAGCGCAGAGTTCTCATAGACCCTCTTTCCCTCACACACCCACAACCTTCTCCACTGTCAACATCCTGCCTTAGACTGGTACATTTATTACAGTCAATGGATCTATAGTAACACATCTGGAATCTCTTTTGTTTTTAATATCATGTTCTCTAAAGTTATGTTTCAAACCCAAGAATGAATGTGCATCTCTGAAGCAACAGATTGGTTTGACACAGTGTATCATTAACCACTTGGTTTGTTGTGTGTCTGTTTTAACTAATGAAATGTTCACTACTGAACTGTTTCCCCAGACCTCAAAAATCTCTCAGCATGTATTCCATGGATTAATTTTACTCCTGCTACATCTTTTTCCTCCCACCTGTATTTCTTTCCTTACCCTAGATAACCTTTCAGTGCATCCTTATGTTGCATTTTTGGCATTTTTTTGTAAGTTACATTAACTTTCTGAAACAAAGCAGCATAAAAACAAATGAATTATATAAATTGATACAATACAATCTTATTTGAATTAACTTAGTAGCTCTAAAATTATCATTTTCATCCAGGGGATATATAAAATCTATCAAGTGATACACTTTGATATAAAATTTCAGAAAAAAATCCCCATGCTAATAGAAAATATAAAATTTGAAATGTTCATTATAATGGAAATGGACTTACATTGATGAAAGTAATCAGGAAGCAACACTGATGCACATTTTGGGGACAATACATAAACATATTCCCTAAATTATGCACAGTATGTTTACTTAGTGGAGCTTTGTATAACAAGTACATGTGGGCACAGTGATTATATGTTGACCTGTATAATTAAGAAAGTGATTTGCTTAACAAGTAATTTGTAACAAAACGCCTAACCAGTAATCATAAGAACAAGCCATATGTTTTTAAATATGACCCAAACATTTGCATAGTGTTTATGTACAATAAATTAAGGCAAAATGAAAAATCTGCTGACAAGAAATAAGTAGCAATGAGGGTAGAGCAATGTATTAAATCCTTCATTCTGGATCATTTAGGTAATGTTCCATTCATTTTAGATTCATGAGTAGAAGCCTTTACAGATTGGGCATGCATACTATAAATCTGGAGTTATCCATTATTAGGTGGCATTTTGCTGTTTGCAGTTGTACATGTTTACTTTGTGCATAATTAACTGCGTAATAGCTGTCTGTGCTTTGCACAGAATTTACACTCAGGCTCTCATCAAAACAAATGACTCCAGAAAGTAGGACACTTCCATTAAGTTCCCTGCAATCAGCAATTTCTAATACAGGTTTACAGGAATGGTTTTGATTGTGACTGTTAGCACCTTAATGTTTTCAGCAGCTAATGTGTACGTTGGAATTTAATTTATTAAACTCCTAAAATGCATAAAGAGTACAAGATGAGTAGACACAGAAGAAAGTAGAGCATACCCAAGAATAGCCAAGAAAAAAATTTCCATGAAAATAATAAGTGCAGAACCAAGTTGGACAGGCAATTGATCACCATGCAACATAATACAATGGATCAAACACACATCCTTACAGTGCTTTTTTTTCTGTTCCTTTTTTTTGTGTGTGTACAATTGTGACAGCCCAATCAACAGCCTAAAGAAAACAGCAAAACAGCATCTCTGAAAATAGGTTGTCAGAAGAACCAAAATTTCCACCACCACCCCTTTTGTTTAAAACAGTACAAACTTAGAAGGAAAAATACTAAATTAATGCAAAAAAATGAAATTTATGGTGCTAAATACTAAAGAATAAGAAGGGTGAAAGAGATAAAATAAAAGATATCAGGGTAGAGATTGGAGTTTGTGTTCAGACTAGTGCTTGATGCAATAGTTGACTTTAAAAATCATGAGAAAAAGAACAATGTTATGTCATTTGTAGGAAAATGGATACAGCTAGAAAATATTGTGCTAAGTGAATCACAGGAAGTAGAGGTTGTATGTTTTCTCTGATATGTAGAAGCTAGACAGAAAATAGGAAGCATAAGGGACTTTGGATAAATGTAGAGAGAAACCAGCTGAATAGTGGAAGAGGACTGGGAAGAGAGGAGATAAAGGAAGGGATAAAGGAGGATTGAAGAAGGAAACAGTTCAGATAATGCTTTGGCAATAGGTAAAGGTATTACTACCAGTTTCACTAGTGTGCACAGGGAGGGAAACAGGGATAGTGGGGGTGGAATGCAAGGGAAATACACTAAATGCTGTGTGCATGCATGTTCGTGTCACTGTGGTGTATAATTACAATGCACTAATGAAAGTGTAAAATATCATGATAAATAAGGCAATATGTGTTCTATTTAAAACAGTACTATTTTGTTCTTAATCAATAGTTGAATAGAACATTTAAAAAATTGTTTTTTGAGCCAGGTGTGGTGGCACACGCCTATAATCCCCGTACTTGGGAGGCTGAGACAGGAGGATTGCAGGTTCGCGGCCAGCCTAAGCTACTTAGTGAGGCCCTCTGCAACTTAGTGAGACCCTGTTTCAAAATAAAGAATAAAAATAGGGCTGTGGGTATAGCTTGGAGGTAGAGTGCCCCTGGGTTCAATCCCCAGTACCACAAAAAAATTTTTTTTCAAGAAGTAGTCATTTAAGGAGAAATTAAAGGTAGAGAAACAAAATAGCTTAACCATTTCTTAAAACAAAATGCTAAAATTTCATTGATAAGGTTAATCTTATGCTTTTGATGACAAATGATGCAAATTATTTTAATTGGAGTTTGAAACAAAGTTGTAAACATCACATAATTTTGTGCCTCTCATAAGCCAGAATAACATTTAATGAAATATGTGCAAATGCTGTTACATGTCATATATGTAAGGAATGACTCTGGAAATCATCATCATCAAAAGTATAACTCCATATCATCCTCTTTAGTTTCAAGTAATTTCCCAATCTTATAAAAGTATTCCTGACATTTGCTCAATGATATTTTCTTATTTTATTAACTATTAGCCTAAGCTTTTAAAGACGCAATTCTACATATCAGTCATTTCCCAACATATTTAAGCTTCACATAATGTATTTATTTTCAAAACAATATATTGCATTTTTTGATGTAATAAGTATTTTTTTTTTTTTTTGCAGTACCGGGGATTGAACCCAGGGGCGTTCTACCTCCGCGCTACACCCCCGGCCCTATTTTTTATACTTTATTTTGAAACTGAGTCTCACGAAGTTGCAGAGGGCCTCACTAAGTAGAGAGAGAGAGAGAGACAGAGAGA
>PVJS01005967.1:0-61866 GCA_004027185.1 Glis glis | reverse complement strand
TGTGTGTGTGTGTGTGTGTGTGTGTGTGTGTGTGTGTGTATTATAGTAAGATAAAAAATGTTAGACATGCTACCTATTACTGTGCAAGATCATATGAAGATATTGAAATAGAGAATAGATCTTGAGTATGAAAAATAAGCATAACAAAACCAAAAATATCCATTTTATTATTCTTTAATCAAACTCTATTCTTCTGAAATTTAAAAGCGTATTTTAATATCCGATCTGGATTCTTTCTTTCTTTCTTTCTTTCTTTCTTTCTTTCTTCTTTCTTTCTTTCTTTTTCTTCTCTTCTTTCTTTATCTCCCAGTGATCTTGTAAGAAAAAAGTAGCATGCCTATAATATTTTATTAAATAATGTACCTTTCATGTCATTTATTTGAACAGGTGGATTTTCCCTATCACTTTTTAAAAATTCCCCTAACTTTTCTCCTCGTATTACTTTCTCTAGTCATATTACTTCTTTTATTTGTTTGCTCTTTGAACATGCCAAAATCTTTCTCACTTACTCTTCGTACTGCTTGGCACGTTCTTCTCTCCAATCTTCACAGACATTACTACTTCGACATCTTATATTCAGTCCCCAGGTCACATGTCCATTGCTATGTAATCTGGAGCAAGCCCCTTCAGTTACACTGTTCCATAAGACAATTATCTTATCAATTCAATTATTTCTTTTTGCTGACTGTCTCTTTCACTGGAAGGCAAGTTCCCTTTGAAGAGTCCTTTCTGTCAATGTCCCCAGATCCAGAAGAGAAGCTGACACATTGGAAATGTCGAGGTCTCTGAGGGCCACATCTTCACATCACCACAAGTGTTCCAGAAGGAGAGAGCGAGAAATAAAGGGGAGAAAAAGAGTGGCGGAGGAAGGGCAAAGCCTTGTCTACCTGACTGTCTATCAGATAGTGTGGGAACCAAATGGGTCAACCACCTCACAGAAGAATTAGGCTGGTTCTTTTTCCCTGTCTCAGGAGACACCAGACTGGGTCAGGCCTCATGAAAAAAAAATATACCCTAGAGCAAAGATGAGAATTCCTGTCTTATAATTAAAAAAAGAAGCTTCTAGACTGAGACTGGTCAGTTCAGTCCTCTCAATTATTCTACTCAGAAAAAGTGACTCTGATTTTCCAGAGGATCATTATGTAAGGAGACAGAGAGAAGACTGCTGGCCCGTGACCTGATCTCCTTTCACATGGAAGGAATAACTAAAGCGAAAAAAGAATACTACTACATACTAACCAATAAATAGTCTTCGAATGAATTCATTGTCTTTGCCCCCAATTATGGATGGCAAAACGGAGAGATAGTGGAGTTAAAAGGGAAATTCCCTGTAATCCCAGTACTTGGCAGGCTGAGACAGGAGGATCACAGGTTCAACGTCAGCCTCAGCAACTTAGTGAGATTCTCAGCAACCTAGCAAGACCTTGTTTAAAAAAATGAAAAATAAAAAGGATTGAGAGTGTAGCTCAGAGGTAGAATGACCCTGAGTTCAATCCCCAATATCACACACACACACACACACACACACACACACACACACACACAGAGAGAGAGAGGAAATCTCCAAAATTATTTAAAACATCACACTATTTCCTAGTGTGATGTTTCATACAACACTATAAAAAAGTATTTCCGAAGTTGGGGCTTACTGGTGAGGTGTGAAGGTTGCAGGAACTAATGATAGAGGGTGTGTGAAAAATCAGTATGGTCGGAATTGCAACAGAGACAAAGAGACCCATGCTTACAATCCAAGCGCCCATCAGGTTGGATCCTAAGAGCTGGTCTCTGCTCCTTTTTTAGCCTGCTCATTTTTAGCACATCTCCATGATCAAAGGAAGACAAACCAACTGGAGAAAACTAACCTATCCTCATTCAATTAATCTGCAAAGCAATTTCTCCCCCCCAAAAAGAGAGTGCAATCAGTTCTCTTTGAAAATGTGTCACCGTGTTAAGAGAAAAGCAGAACCTCTGAAAATGTATGTTGAAAGCAAAAATGTTCTGAGCAAAGTCTCCTCACTGGTTCTTCCTCACCTGCAGTTGCAGTTTTTCCCTCCGTGGGCCCAGCTTCCCTTCGCTTTCTGGTGGGCGCCTGCCTAACCCTACATGTCACCTTTTTCAGCAGTGACTTTCTTAGGGAGGTCAAGATCCGAGAATGTATAGAGATAGTATCGTACATGAGAAGCACCTTAGTTTTGAAGGACAGAGTTCTAATTTCTGGTTCTTTGCTTGATTTTGGGACAATCTAGTGTCTCTCTCTGGGCTTCAACATCCTTATTTTCATTTTTTAATTTTCTACTTTTTTTATACTTGGGACTGAAATAAAAGGCATTTTAACTCAGAGGTACACCCCTAGCTCCCCACCTTTTTAATTGTTTTATTTGGAAGCAGGGTCTTGCTAAATTGATGAAGGTCTCGCTAAGTTGCTTAGGCTGGCCTCAAACCTGAGATCATCCTGTCTCAGCCTCCCAAGTACTGGGATTACAGGTACACACCACTGCACCCAGCACTACCATCCTTATTTTTACCTGAAGTATTTGGAGTTACATGGATGTTAAAATAAGACACTTTAAAAAGAGTCCTGTCAAACTTTTAAATAAAAAGCAATAGCTGGGCATGGTTTAAGGCCAGCCTCAGCAACTTAGCAGGGTCCCTCAACAACTCAGAGAGACCCTGTTTCAAAATAAAAAACAAAATAGGGTTGGGGGTATAGCTTGGAGGTAGAATACCTCTGGGTTCAACCTCCCATATCCCCCCAAAAAAGAAATAAAAATTTGCAATTTCTGTTCTTGAAATAAGAGGTAACAATGGAGGAGAAGAGCAAAAGCCAAGGGTTTTCCATCCCAGGACCTCATACTCCCTCTCAGGCCCTTAGGTATATAGGAAACAAGCTACTGGTTTAAGCACGCTCTGATATTCCTCATATCTAATAGCCCTGCTTCTTCCTAGTGGAGCGTGGCCTATGGCTACCATATAGACCTGTGCAAATATAATTAGATCCTTTTTATCAAAGGAATAGCTTGACTTAGGCTCCATTTTGTAGAACTGCCATCATGTAACCTTGTGTGCGCTTGTATTTTTTGTAAAGATAGTATTTCCTGGAAATTGTGAGTGCCAACCCCACCCTGGCATCCCCTTCAGCCAATGGCATAAAGATTGTGTGGCCATACTCCCACCAATAGGAGCACAGCACAGAAGCCCCGTACTGAAAATAAAATACCCAGTAGTTTTCTGCCACATTGTTCTTGCCTACCTAACTTTACTGGTGACAAGAACCCTTTTTGCAAAAAAGTAAAATTTGTCTTGCCAAGACACTTTCAAATATGTGTCTTTTCTTAGGACACCACGGACATTTATTTCTAACAGATCTGAGTCTGAAATCAAGGATCTGCACCACCCATACAAATATCTGTAATCTCTTCATGCAGATAGCTTCCTCTTTTGTAAAATGGGGGAAGGGCATAAAAATAAATTCTCTGGGGTTTTTTTTGGTGCATTGTAATCATACATCCTGATGAGGTTCAAGGTGGTAACCAGTATACTTTTTCTGAAATTTTCTTCTTTCAATGACATCCTAGCATCTTTCTGGGGATAGTACGAATAGATCTTCCTCTTCTTTGTAACTGCTCCAAGCTACTCCAGGGCATAGAAATACCTTAATTCCCATCTACCTTTTTTATTGAACTGCAGGATGTTACCATTTTTTCTACTGCACATAACACTGCAGTAAATATCCTTTCAGCTGTCTACTTCCACACGTGCAAATCAATACCTGGGTTAGAGCCTATACTAGAATCGGTTATTCATTCTTTTCTATTCCAATAGATGATACCTAATTACTGTCCAAAGCAAATTATGCTCAATTATAATTCCAGCAAATTTTAATTAGATTACCCTTTGTTATATAACTCTACAAATACATATAGATCATACCCAGAAATTTTGAAAAATTTGTCTTAATTACTGCTATACTTCTAAACTAGTGCAACAGCTAACACATATTTGGTGCTTAATACATATTTATTAACCTATACCTATTTGTTAGTTTGCTAGTACTGGATTTGAAAATAAAGCATTAAGCCGGGCGTGGTGGCTCATGCTTGTAATCCCAGTACTTTGGGAGGCGGAGACCAGAGGATACGGGTTCGCGTCCAGCCTCAGCTCTCTCTCTCTCTCCCTGTCTCTCCCTCTCTCTCTCTCTCTCTCTCTCTCTCTCTCTCTCTCTCTCTGTCTCTCTCTCTCTCTACTTAGTGAGGCCCTCTGCAACTTCGTGAGACCCAGTTTCAAAATAAAGTATAAAAAATAGGGCCGGGGGTGTAGCGCGGAGGTAGAACGCCCCTGGGTTCAATCCCCAGTAACGCAAAAAAAAAAAAAAAGAAAAGAAAGCATTACATGATCAGTATTTTTTCCTGAAATGTTAAGCAATTAATTCAAGTTAAAAACTTAAGTTTATAGCTATAGTAATAATTAATGCTATTAATAGAGAAGATTATTAACTAAAATTAGTACAAGTTTCATATTGAAATGAGCACTTTTTTATAACTTATTTTATTTTTTGGGGGTACTGGGGATTGAACCCAGGGGTGTTCTACCTCTGACCTATATCTCCAGTCCTATTTTATTTTTTATATTGAAACAGGGTCTCACTAGGTTGCTGATAGTCTCACTAAGTTTAATTAGATTTTAATTAGATTAAATTTTAATTAGATTACCCTTTGTTATATAACTTTATATATATGAGACTGGCAGAAAACCTATGATCTTTCTGTCTCAGCCTCCCAAGTACTGGGATTACAAGCCTGCACCACCACACCCAGCTTATTCTTTTTTAAATATACTTTTATTGGAGCATTGTAGTCTTACAGCATAGTGTAGTTCAGAGTGATAGGGACATGCATGCACACAGCACTTGGTGAGCCTTTCCCCCAACCCCCGCTCTCGTCCCACTCCTTCCTCTTTCCCATACACGATACTGAGATTAGCATTGATAATTTCATATATGTACATAATATCAATGGAAGTGTTCCCTTCATTAATTCTCCCCCCACACACATGTTCCCTAGACTCCCTCCTTTGCTCCATTGGGGTTTCTCCTCCTCTATCTAAAGTTCCTCTTGTATACCCATTACTCCCTACCTTCCATATGACCCTTTGTCTAATGTGACTGGCCAATCTCACTTAAAATAACATTTTCCTGGTCCATCCATTTTCCTGCAAATGACATGATTTTGTTCTTCTTTATCACCAAATAGAATTCCATTGTGTGTATATCCCATAATTTTGTAACCCATTCATCTGTTGATGGACACCTAGGTTGGTTCCAAGATTTGGCTATTGGGAATAGTGTTGGTATAAATATGGATATGCATCTATTACCATATTATTCTGATTTCCATTCCTTTGGAAACATACCCAGGAGTGGTATAGCTGAATCATATGATGGATCCACTCCAAGTTTTCTGAGGAACCTCCACATTGATCGCCATAACAACTGCATTAATTTGCACCCCCACCAACTGTGTAGAAGGGTTCCTATTTCCCCACATCCTTGGGGTTAGATGGATCCAGTGTAGTTTTGATTTGCATCTTCCTGATTGCTAATGATGTTGAACATTTTTCATATATTTATTTGCCATCTGTATTTCTTCTTTTGTGAAGTGTCTATTTAGTTCAATTGCCCATTTCTTGATTGGGTTTTTTTTTTTTAGTGTTAAGTCTTTTAAGTTCTTTGTATATTCTAGATATTGGTCAGGTGTAGGTGACAAAGGTCTTCTCCCATTCTAGGCTCTCTCTTTAGACTCTTGATGGTTTCCTTTGCTTGACAGAAACTTTTTAATTTAATGCCATCTCATTTCTTAATTCTTGTTTTAATTTCCTGAGTTTTGTGAGTCTTACTGAGGAAGTCTTTTCTAGTGCCTATATGTTGGAGCATTGGTAATGAGCACTTATTTGAGATTCTTCAGCTGTGAGTTTGAATTTTAATTTTTACCCCTATTGACTATGTTACTCTGAGAATTTTACTTTACTACACTATGCATTAGTTTCTGATTTGTAGAGTGCAGTTTGTATATCCTATTTTTAGGACTGTTCTATGATTGACATATTATAACCATAAGATGTTTAACTTGGACCATAGCATCTACCAGCTATTATTGGTTGAGCTTTATCACATGCAAGCTTGGTGAATTCAGCTAGAAGTTTTATGTATGTCTTACATTTAATTTTCCCCCAAAAATCCCTGAGGGAGATGTCAAATATAATTTTTATATATCAGAATTGGGACTCAAATTTGGTGTTTGAAGATTTTCAGTATATGCAACTTAAAAGAAGATACATCTCTAAGAGTGAAAGATCATATTTTTGTCCATCACTTTCCCCAGCAGATTGAAGGAGGCCAGATCTATGACAGTTGTTGAGTGACTTCTCGGGAATCTTGGGCTTGAATTATGATTCTAGAATAAATTGAAGTCTAGAGTTTAAATAAGGACATGCAAAACATGGGCATCATTTTATCTATCCATTGTTGGGAAAAAAAAAACCTAGAAAGACTTCTGAGTTGGAAGATGGGGCAAAACAGTCAGTACCATTGACTCAATTATCCTTAATTCCACAAATAAGACCCTAGCCATCTGGAATTTGGCAAGGGAAAATTTTATTCTCATAACTCTAGGGAAATGCTTGGAGTTTGAAGAACATTTCAAAAGGTAGAGCCAATATTCTGTATAGAGCAAATAATATGCTGATTAAGTCTGTTTTCTCACTCTTATTGCTACCAACCTGTGATATCAAATGTCTCCCAACCCAACATGTTACAGTCACTCTTCAAGAGTGGTTTGCACTAGTTCTTGGCGCTCGTTCTTTCCCAGACAAAGCATATTAAAACACCACGAAGCGAAAACAGAAACAAAACTACCCAAAGGTAACTAAACATGGCTCTGGCGCCATGCCTGACCATTCATGGCCACTGGATTCTTTACGTTTTCCAAATCCCATTTACTCTCAGATCCACTAAGTCTCACCCTCTGGACACCCAGAATGTCCATGACCAGGGCTGCTGGTCACTGCCTGTTCCTCACTGTGGCTTTCTGGAAACTGCTAGTGTCTGTGAATCACAGCGTCCCCTGGCCTCATACACATAGCTCTCTGACTTCTGCCCTGCACACACAAGTCTAGGAAGGATCCTGCCTTAGATCTTCTTAAGCTTTATATTCCTCAAATCACCTTAAATATTTTTAGGGCTTATCTTCCTCTCTCTTTTGGTGCTACCTTATTACTTATTATTATTATTTATTACCTATTATTTTATTACATCCATTTAAAAAATACAGATAAGAAATCTTACAATTGATGACTATTCAGAATGAACCACATCCCATCATTTTTTTGCTTTGGAGAAGTTTCTTTGCCTGGTCCTTTCCTCCCACTTCTCTCAAGGCACTATTCTCTGGGGTGTTGTGATCACATGATCGGATTATCACCATTGACTCTCATCAGATTTTTATTTTAGTCTTTCCTTCCTCAGAATATTCCAAACTTTAAATTGAAATTCCCAAAATAGATCCTCAAGTGTACATTGTGGAAACGTTCATAAAGTATCCTGCTGGCTGAAGGAAGCAATCCTATTTACTGGTAAGACATTTTATTGTAGGGCATTATTAACAATCTTTGTTCTCCCTATAAATCCTTGATACCAGTCTAGCTTTTCTATTTCCACTCCTGAAACATTTTTTGTCCCCATTTTTTGCTAGTCCACCGAATGTCCTTATGTTACATTTAAAAAGAAGCAATCCACAAACTCTATATTGAGGCAAGCAAGGGAAGAAAGAACACAGTAATGTTACAGAATATTTATCTTGGGGAAAATGGGATTATAGGTGTCATTTTATGTCATTTTTCTACTTTTCTCTACTGTCCACACAGCTTTTAATGAGAGAGCATCACTTTTATAATTCAGGGAAGCAAAGAGAGACATTTTCCTGCTCAGCTAAACCCTCATCTCTCCCATTTTTGTACCAGAATGTCTCAAAATCTGAGCATGTTGCTGCACAGAATGAGTGACTATATTTCCATCTGCTTTACAATTAGGTATGGCCATACGATTTCATTATTGCCAACAAAATGTAAAGAGACATATTCCAGAAAGTTGGCTCATGTGGAGCCAAATTCAACTGAAAAAAGACCCCTTTTCTTTCCATCTTCCATCTGTATCATGCCATGAATTTCTGGAATTGCCACAGAAATTTTGGATCATGAAATGGATGTGAAAATGGAAGCCATGTACTAGAGTGATGGAGCCCGGGGCCCTGGGTCACCGTGGGGAATCCTCTTACCTGTCCTGATCTCAGTGTACTACTCAAGACAGGGTGTGCAGTCTTCCCAAAACCCTCTTCTCCTAGACCTCATTCTCTTGTGTAGCCCTTCCATTGAGGATAGACTGAAATTATTGTTTTTATTCTACTATATTCTATTCTAATGAATTAGTACATTGCAGAACAGATAGAATATCATTCCTGATATTACGTTCTAAAAGATCACAGTTTCCATCTCTCTTTCTCCCTCTCCCCATCTCACATCTTCCCTCCCTCCTTCTCCTGGGTTTACTTGTACTGAGAAAGCCAGCTGCTATAGTCTGAGCATTTTTGTGGAGAGGCCTGTATTTTATGGCTAGGACCTGAGGTTGTCAGTTCAGCAGCCAGTAGAAAAATAAGCTGGATGATTACATGAGTGAGCTTGGAAGTGGATCCTTTATACTCAGTTGAGTCTTGTTATGTCTGCGGTTCTGGCTGACAGCTTATTTGCAATCTCATCAAAGACCTTGAATCACAGAGACTCGGCTTCCCAACCCACAGGAAGTGTGAGAAAACACATCTTGGTTGTTTTCAGGCATTGTGTATTTGGTAATTTGTTATTCTGCAAAAAAAAAAAATTGTATTGTAATACACAGAGATAAGAGCACCTCCTCATAGATCATTTCTGTTTTGATAAAAGAAAAGAGTATAGTGGTCATTTATATTTCTAAAAAAATTAAAGAAAATTATTTTGGTAATTTCCTTAGCCATTTGCACTCTTTCCTCATTATACCTATTTTCAGTTTCTAGACATAGATAAATAAAATTTCTAGACATAGATAAATAAAATACTATACTCTTTAGTATATCATGAACAAACACAAGATAAGCCTAACAAAAGTAGTGAAACCACAGCCATGCTCTAGGGTGGGACTTTCAACCTCAGCATGAGGGACACTTTGCACCAGATAGCTGGAGAATTCTTTGTTACCAGCGAGCTGCCCCATGAAGTGTAGAATATTTAGCAGCCTTGCTGGAGGAACCCCCCCCCCGCCACCCTGCTGCAAGTTGTACAATCCAACATGTGTCCAGATCTGGTCACTTATCTCCAGGAGGAACAGACAAAATTGTCCCTGGTTGGAAAGCACTAATCTAGGTAGAGATTTGAGGTAGTTCCTTACACTTCCACTTTTGTGCATAAGTGGGGGTTTCTGCTTTTAGCTTTTAAACTGCCATCTGTCTTCTTGGGTATCCAGAGTTCTAGCTCTTGTTTTTTATGGGGGGGTGTACTTACAATTGAACCCAGGTACATTCTACCTCCGAGCTATACCCTCAGCCCTATTTTATTTTTGACTTTGAAACAGGGTCTAAGTTATGGAGGGCCTCCCTAAATTGCTCAGGCTGTCTGCAAACCTGCAATCCTCCCAAGTACTGGGATTATAGGTGTGTGCCACTATACCAGGCTTAGCCCTTGCTTTAGAAGGAAGATGTTGATATGGCTTTGGCTGCTTCTCTGTCTGTTTGCATGGATATTTTTATTGGACTTTGGGTAAAAGGAAGGTTCTTATTTCCAATGGGGCTAAGCAATGTTCTGGGCACACAGCACCTCCTTTCTGCTGGACCTGTTAACATCAGCCAGCCATTCCTGGATGGACCGTACCATCCTCATGGGCGGCACTCACTGGTGGGTCGGGGTGTGTCAAAGCTCCCATTGGATCCTTGAGAAGAGTGATCATTGCTGAGTATCTCCTGGACAGCCTCTGTTGTCTTTGTTCAGAGTCCCACAAAACTTCCTCACCTTTAGGGATGTTGTCAAACTTTTCTGTCTTTATTTCCTTTTAAATATGTATTTTATGTTTAAACTCCTCTTTTCAGGGCTTAGGCTGTTGAATTCTAAATTAACAAGCTCATACCAATCAAACAGTTTAAGTCCACTTTTGTACTTAAACTCTCTCCAAAATGTTCCAGGAGATTTTTTGTTCTCACTTTTGTTTATTTTTGTTTGTTTGTTTGTTTCGGTGCATGTGATTCATCACCCTGACCTATTTTAATATAAATAGCCATGTAAGTAGGGGAAGCTGATAAGTATATTCATGAGTTATATTATCAAAATACTGTCTCACTGCAAGTTGAAATGGATTATTTCAATGTATTGCACAATGTATAATGTGCAAGTGTTTTATGTCCATGATAACAGGGTGTACAAACCTATGTATGATTCCAATGATTTGATCCCTGTGGACCTTTACTATTTTACAGCATGATTTACAACTGAATATTAATTAAAGTTGGGATCCTATCCTTCTTTCCCATGTTCTGGAGGCTGTTATAGATGGTCCAGTTTATAGCTGCCTAGCAAATGTTCCAATGCATCCTTTCAATTCCCTGGCATTCCGATACACATCCCTTACTCAGCTTAGTCCAATAACCTTCTGCTCTTCATCCATCCTCCTTCCATCTAGATTTTCTAAGAATGGAACCACTTACCCTCAAAAAGGGGCAACCTTTTCCTACCAGTTATGGAAGAAAAAGAAATAGAATTGGCAAAGCTGTAATCTTCTTCAGATCCCCTGAAAGAAAAGGTTCTGCACAGGAAAGCCCTAGTGATCATTGCTGGATGCTTTGAGAACACAGGAGAGGAAGGCCTCCACCTGTCTGTAGGTGTAGGAGGGCCAAGGGTGGGCCAGCAAATTATATATGGAGGTCATGCCATCAAAGGGGCATCTTGGAAAATTAATAGGTTTTCAGAAGGAGAGAAAAAAGGTGTCATATATCCCTACTTCAACTCATCTAACCCTTAATTCTCTCCTGTGTACCTCTTACTTCGTACAATTTATGGCCGTGTATGGTGTTTGAGTGTAGCTATGAATTGGACCATCTGTAATGGCTTCCAGACCATGCAAAGGAAGAACAGAATTTCTCTTTAATTACTATTCAGTTGTAAATCGTGTGGCAAAGAAGCAATAGTCCTTAGACACTGAATCATATGCATCATGGCTTTATAATAATGTGGTCCTGGTTTCATGAACATATACCACCAGGATAATTTTCACATACATCAAACTACTCTATCTATCTATCTATCATTTATTTATTTATTTATTTATTTATTTATTTATTTATTTATTTATTTTCAGTACTAGGAATTGAACCCAGGGGCATTCTTCATCTGAGCTATACCTCCAACCCTATTTTATTATTTTATTTTGAAACAGGGTCTCTCTAAGTTGCTGAGGCTGGACTTGAACCTGCAATCCTCCTGTCTCAGCCTTCCAAGTACCGGGATTACAGGGATGTGCCACCATGCCAGGCTCAAACTAATCTATTTCAATTTTTAATGGGAGCAATATTTTGATCTAATAACTAATGTTTTGGTATAAGAGGATATCTTTCCTGTTTTCTTAATTTATACATTTTTGGGAGTAAAACATTGTATTATACTTAATTTTCCTGAGAGAAGTTTAGTGAGTTGTAGATACATAGTTAATCTTTTTTTTTGGCCATTTGGTGAAAAGGTGATAAAGACATCTCTGGTCTCCCTTCTTCTCCAAGATGCAAATCCTCTCATGTGAAATGTGAAGCCCATGTTGCCACATGGAGACCTTTAATATCTTCAGCCCATAGAAGGAAAGGTAACTATAACTCTCAAAATGCTTCTTGACTACAGGGAGCCTGGAATAGAAGTCTGGAGGAGGGAAATTCCACAAAAGATCACAGATGTATTATTTGCAGATTAACCAACATATGGCATGTTTAATTCCAGCTCTGCGACAACAGTAAGACTAAAATTGATGGTTCATTTTTAAAGTTTCAAGCTATAGAGACTTCTAAACATCATCTGAAAATGTCAGTGTTTTGGTTGACTCAAACCAAATTACCTAAGGCATTTTCTATAGTTTAAAAATTGAATTGAAAATTTCAAAATAGCAATTTTTTAAAGGGATTTGACTTTTCATTCTATGGTAAAATCACAATCTCCTTCTCTTCATTTCCTTCCTTCATTTCAAGCAAGACTACAACATTGGAAATGAGACCTCATTACTAAAACATAAAACTTAAGTTCTTCCTCATTATTCATCTTACACAATAAAAAGAAGCATGAAAACAAAGAAAAAGAAAATAGTGACTCTAAATCCCAGAGAAACATCATTCAGCATCTACCCTTATATTTGGGATATTTAAATAGTGTGGCGGACAGGTGTGGTGGTACATGCCTGTAATCACTGCACTTGAGAGGCTGAGACAGGAGGATCCCAGGTTGGAGGACAGCCTCACCAAGTAGTGAGATTCTCATCAACCTAGCAAGACCCTGTTTCCAAATAAAAATAAAATAGGGCTGGGTGTAGCTCGGGGGTATAATGCTCCTGGGCTCATTCCCCAGTAACACACACACACACACACACACACACACACACACACACACAGTGAGGTGGCCTCCCTGCTCTGGTTTAGACTATACTTTGATTCATGTAATGATGGTGAGACAGAAATTTCAGAATTCTGTATAACACAGGGCAGATACAAAGTTTCCTTTGCACCCTAGGCCTCATCAATTGTAATGCATGCTTCGTTTCCATGCATTACCACCATAACTTGTAAATCTCTACTTGAAAGGGGATAGCTTCAATTTTCTGGAAAGTCAAGAACCTCATAGCTGACATTGCATTTGCTTTAGGAAAAAAGGATAATTGATTATCAAAGTCTCATATCCAAGAAACGGGCAGACTCTACAACACTGCAATTCCATCATTTAAAATAGATTCCCCAAATTATTGGCTCACCACCCCCTTTTCAGAAAAAAAGAAAAATTACTCAGCCTCTACATAGGCACTTCCACAGACATCTTATTTTTATTCATTGCCCCCCATTTGTACCCGAGGCTCTAGATGAAGAATCCTCTGTGAACTCTAAAAAATATCTGTAAGTATCAAGTAGGTTGTGGCCTACTTCATTTATCTTCTCCTAAATATTTCATGAAAGAAATTTGAAAGAGTAATCCCATATCTCCTGCTTTAAAAGGCAAAAGCATAACAATAGGAAGTAACTTTCATAACTACTTTGGAGACCAAATAGAAGAAAGACAGGCAGTTGAATGCTATCTAAATCATCTTATTGGGAGGCTGAGACAGGAGGATTGCAGGTTCAAAGCCAGCTTCGACAACTTAGCAAGACTGTCAGCAACCTAGTGAGACTGTTTCCAAATAAGAAAAAAATCAGGCTGGGGTGTAGTTTGGAGGTAGAATGCCTCTGGGTTCAATCCCCAGTACCAAAAAAAAGTCATCTCTTTATAAAGGTAATCCTTTTTATTAGTCTTCCATATAAAATTCTTAAAAAGTCAAACACCACTCCTGTCATCTTACTGTAAAAAGTGTCAGTTAAACATATTTGAGAAGATTGTGCAGCCACTCCTATTAAGAGACTCCATGTAATATTTAACTAAGATATGTGTAATCTTCACTCAGATTCACCATACTAATGGATTAGAATATTGTGAAACATATTCTGTAGCCTACTGACCTTTCTTCCAGAAAATATTAGGAGGGACATTTGTTGTAAATTCAATAGACATACGAAATATGCTGTGCAAAACCTGAACTTTGGATATCGCCGTCACTTTGTGATTCCCAAAACATGATGAATTCTGAAGCACTGAAATGTGTACACACACCCGTCAGATGACACTGGTGCCTGGAATTTTCTCAAGAGGCATCAAACATCATTTAGACTGTCATTGTGTCATTTCCAAAGGGAAACTTCTAATTTTAGTAGTCATCTCCCAACACGGGTCCAAGATAACATAGGGTGACTACATTCTGATATTCATGCGTCGAGGTTCAATTGGTTTGAGACTGTTCTCAAGCAGAGGAACAATCTACTCAAACTCTTCCCAGTCTTTCATTTTGCCCAAAGCTAAACAGCAATTGTGTGCATTAATAGGTCAGGGTAAATCTTGAAATTTCTGGTTGTCATTTCTTGTTTTGTATAATTTGCTGAAAATTCATCACATCAGTGTTTTCTAAGGAAAGCATCACTTTTAAAACTTTGTTTTTAATAGCATCTTGTGGTTTGTATGCATGTTTCAAGTTTTAAATAGTAATATAAGCCAATATTCATATTTTGATGCTTTCATATCTAGATGGATTGTATGTGTATTATATTATATTACATTATATTACATATATGCATATTAGATATTGTATATATATAGAGAGAATCACTTTGCAACTTTGTTTTACAGCCAGCTTTTTGTACCTCTTAGTTATATGTGGCAAATTAGTTTAATTAATACTAAATAGTTTTATACAAACAGATTTTTTAACAGCCACATAATATTTAGTTACGTAGGAATGATGCTTAACCAATCTCATACTGTTGTATAGTTATCTTTCTGTCATTATAAGATTTTCTTTAATGATTATTTTATATGTTAATTTGTCTACACCTCTGTTTATCAATTTCTACATGATAATTAACTAAAAGAAGAATTGCTATGATATAGGACAAGAAATTTTGATATTGCAGTAAAAAATGCCCACTACTCATTTTTCTACCAAAAACAAGAAAGTAAAACAGTGTATAACTTAGCAAAACATTCATCCATAATGGGAAATATACCAACATTTATAAAATGGAGAGATATGAACCCTTTGAATAAAGGTGGATTTGGGGTTAGGAAAAATGCCTATTTTCTGAATATTTGATATGCCAATGACAGAGAAATTTCCTTCAGAATAGTTTTCTATTTACTTTGACTGCTCAGAGAAGGAAATAAGAGCAATAATTCAAGCAACAGATTATTATCCATATCAACAGTTTGATAATTATTATATCTATTTAGTAGATCACCATTTGAGATAACATGAATTAAACTTTTTAGTGTATCAAATACTTCACATGCCTTAATTAAGTAAATTTTTTTAATGATCCTTATGAAGAAAAAACTCTACTGTCTCCATTTAAGAGATACAGGAAAAGTGCAGCTTAGGAAAGCACTCACGCAAGGTAAAAAGGAACTGGGATTAGAATCCTGACATTCTGATGCCAGAGCTCAAAGTGCAATGTTAGTTATTTGACCATTATATATCATTTGACCTTTTAATTCTTCTTTTTGCTCTCTATATAAAATAAATTATAATAGATGAAAGTAAAGATCTAGAAACTAGATAGAGGTAGAATCACTGCCAACTCACAGATACTGATACACACACATACCCATATATATATATATATACATACATTTATTCCCATTTTAACTTTTATCATTATTATCTATACTATATACCCATATTACAGTTGGTATTACCTCCTTACCTTATTGTTTGTACATTAAGGCTTAATGTATAATGAGTATATAGGTTAGATACATAGCTATATAAAATTTTATGTATGAATAGAGTCCTGCAAGCACTACCCTGATTAAGATCTCAAATACCTTCCAAGACCCTAGTAGGATCTATTCTTCTTGTTCTCATCAGTGTCCCTGTTGAAGGGCAATCATTTTTCTGACCTCTAGTGCAATAGTTTATTTTTGCCTCTTTATAAATCCATGTTAATGGAATCATACAGTATGTTCATTTTTGTGTCTTGCTTCTTTTGCTATATATAATATATTTCTAACAGTACTTTTTACAATTTGTTGAATAAATAGAAAAAAATTTATTTACCCATTCTACTATTTTTGTACATTTGGACTATTTCAATTTAATGTATACCCAATCTCTTGTAGGAAATAATGCCTTCTTGAAAATGTTATATGTATGTTTTTCTTGACCTAAGAAAAAAAAATCTGTTTAATTTATACCCAGTATTAATCTTTCTGGGATGCAGAGTATATGCATATGTTCAGCTTATAAACTGCTAAGTTTTTTTCCAAAGTGGTAATATCAATTTACTAGCAATGTAACTGGCAGCAAATTGCCAAACCTTGGTATTACCAACATTTTTAATGTTAGTCATTCTTTTGGGTGTAGAATTCAATGGCATTGTATAAATGACTTGTGTTTCTCTGGTGATTAATGACATTGGTCATTATTTTGCTTCTTGACCAGTTGATGATCTTGAGTTGATAACCTGTTTGAATCATTCTAAAAATGTGTTGTTTTCCCAAAAAATAATTATCTGATTTTGAAATAATTAGTAGATTTGGGCTTTAAGTTTTTATCTCTCCTGGTTATTCTTTTATTTTGTATAGTAATTATTTTTTGATGCTCTGTATAAAAATCATTATATTCTCAAAGTAATAAAGATATTCTCTTTCATTTTTTCTAGAAATTTTATAGTATGAGATTTCACATGTCTTTGATGCAAATTGGATTATTTTTATGAAGAGAATGAAATAGGCAATAAGGTTATTTCCCACACTTTTTTTTGTTTAACCCAGCAATCTTTGTTGAAAAACTATTTCTTTCTCCATTAAATAATACTGATGTCATGGTTAGATATAGAGTGTCCCCTGAAGAGCCCATGTATTAATGTTCAGAGTTGATGTAATTAAGTCATGAGGGTTGTAATCTTATCAGTGGATCAATCCATTGTAATGGATTTACTGGGTGGTAACCTAGGTGGGTAGAGTGTGACTTGAGAAGTGGGTCTTTGAGATTGTGGCCTAGGGACTGTGATTTTGTCTTTGAATCTTCTTACTTCTTGGTATATTCTCTGACTTCTGGCCTCCATGATGTGAGAGCAGACCCTGGCTCTCCCTCTCTCTGCTTCATGCTTCCATGCCCTGAGATCCACAGACTCCGGCCTCACATGGACTCAACCAGAAATTTCCAAAAAACTGTGAGCAAATAAACCTTCCTTCCTGTAAGTTGCGTGATCGTGCCTTTTGAATTACATCAGTGAGACTGGTGTCTGAGACAATTGACTTTTGAAAAATCAAGGAAGCACATTTGTATTTCTGAAATTTCCCCATTCCATTCATCTAATTGTCTTAGCTCACCTTGATCCCACATTGCCTTCATTAATGCTGATTTAAATAAATTCTGGAAATCTAGCAGTGTACCTCTTCCAAGTTTGTTCTTCAAGATTGCAGTTAATAGGACTTCCAGGACCAAGTTGAATGAGAGAGGACAGCTGGGCACATTTCACAATCATTGCTCTCACCTCCCTGCCAGAGGCATGAGGAACTGCTGGTTGGCTATTTAGCAAGAGAACTTGATGAAAATCCTAGTGTTGAAACTCTCCATAATGTGTAAGACTGCAGCACCAGGACTTTCACTGTCTAGGTCTTCACACTCAACCTCCAACCATTTATCAAAATTGCCTCTTAATTGCTTCTACAAATAGATGACTACAGCAGCTTCTCCTTCAGGCAAACAAATCTCAGTTCTGATTCACTGGTTTCGAGTTGGCAGTTTGTTCTGTGACCTTAGTTCTCTGATAGCTACAAGAAAAATTATTGATTTTTAGCTTCTCCTCATTTTTCTTGCCCTCAGGATGGGAGTGACAATTTCCAACTCTATATATTTGAGCTGAAATTGGAATCCCCTGCTACAATCATTTAATATAATACAGTTACACTTATGTCTGCTACTTTCCTGGGTTTGTTTTGTTGTTTGTTTGTTTTTTGTGGCACTGGAAATTGAACCCAGAGGTATTCCACCTCTGAGCTATACCCTCAGCCCTTCTTATTATTTATTTTGAAACAGGGTCTCATTAAGTTGCTGAGGCTGGCCTCAAATATGCTGCCATGGTCTCCTGCAGAGCTCCTGTGTTGATGTTCAGAGGTGATAAAATTGAATCACAAGGGTTCTAATGTCATCAGTGATGAATCCATTGTAATGGACTTACTGGGTGGTAACCTAGGCAGGTTGAGTGTGACCGAGGGGGCGGGTCACTGGGGGTGTGGCTTTGGGACTGTATATGTTCCATGGTCCCTTTCTCACTAGCTCTCTCTGCTTCAGGCTTTCATGACATGAAAGCAGTCTTTCAGCTTGTGCTCCCTCTACTTCTCGCCATCATTCCCTGAGCTCTGCAGACTTCACCCAGCCTAGCATGAAACTCTGGGCAAATAAATAATTCCTTCCTCTAAGTCATGGTTGTCAGGTATTTGGGGTCACAATAACGGTAATGGTGACTGAAACACCTGTGAGGCTTGCCTTAGCAATTTAGCAAGACACTCAGTAACTTAGACTCTGTTTCAAAAACAAAAAATGAAAAGGGATGGCAGTGTAGCTCAGGGGTAGAATGTCCCTGGGTTTAATCCCAGTGCCAAAAAAAATGTATAATAAATTTAAAGACATTAATTTCTTTTAATTTTTTTCTTTTTTGTTCGTTTTTTCCTTTTTTGGTTCTTATTCATTATTTTCTTTTAATAACTAATATTAATTTATATTTATCATTTTATTTACCTTTCTATTCTTTTTATTTACTCAAAGTCTGGGCTTCAATTTGGGATCATTTTCCTCTTAAAATCTTTACTAATTTTTATAGTTTAGCCTTGGTAGAAATAAATTATTGAAAAATATTAATTTTTTATCTTAAAAATTAAGTCTATCTCATCTCAGTTACTGAAAAATATCTTAACTGTATATAATTTTGGGTTGGTAGTACGTCTTTGAACTTTCATAGAAATTTCTAGCAAGTTTGCCATTGGTTCTTATTTCTTTCCTTTTAAAAGATCTTTTCCTCTGGCTTTATTTACAATGTCAGCTTTTTAACTGTCGTGCTTAGGTGTCATTTCTTTGTGTTTAATTTGTGGCATGGCTTAAATCTGTGGGTTGACGTTTTCATTAAGTTAGGGATATAATTATACAATATTTCTTCAAATATTATTTATGCTCAGTGGTTTAGCTCCCTATTTTAAATCATTTTTCTCTGTACTCTAACCTGGGTTATTTCTATTAATTTATGTTACAGTGTACATCCTCTTTTCTTCTTTCTAGTTTCCTCTTCTTATAAATCATCTAATGAGTTCTTAATATGATGTACTTTGAAATCCAAAAATGTTCATGTTATTATTTTAAAAATGGGTTGTTTCAGCCTAGTGCAGTGGCACACATCTGTATTCCCAGTATTTGGGATGCTGACATAGGATGATTGCAGGTTTGAGGACAGCCTCAGCAATGTAGCAAAACTCTCAGCACCCTAGTGAGATCCTGTTTCAAAACAAAAAATAAAAATGGCTGAGGGTGTAGCTCAGAGGTAGAATTCCCAGTACCACACACATTACACACACACACACACACACACACACACACACACACGGTTGTTTCTGTTGAAGTTCTCCCTTTTTCTCTTCTTTTTAGTTTGTTTTTCAGTTCTCATTACATGTGACTAGAGTTATGCTGATGTCTGCTTCTACAATATCTAGTATCTAGATCATCTTTGGTTATGATTCTAGTGCCTGTTTTTTCCCCTCTTGGTTAGCATCCACTTTTTCTTTCTCCCTCACATTTTTTATGCACATTGAACATCATAGAAGATAAGGATTAGTATGTGTTATTTACCTTTTCCTAAAGACTGTTTAATTGTTATCTGCCAGGTAGTAAATTAAGCAGACTGATTTACATGTGTAAGTATGCCTTTGGTCCTTGGCATTGTTAGGTGAGTCTAGTTCATTTTTCCCTCATACTCCACTATGATTCTTTTTCTGGCTCCGCCTTTGCTAGAATGTGTAATGGTGTCTCTGTATCTGGGCACAGGCTTCAGGTCCTCTCTCCCCAGCACTGTGCAAGCTCTGAATCATCCGCCCAGTTCTGCAGCCTCCTGGGGCTTTCTCTTCTAGGAATCTGCAGGTTTTTCCCTGTGGATGTGTAGCTTAGACGTTATTAAAGCTACCAGGACTTTACCCAGGAGTTTATCCAGACTTTTGGAACTTCTCCCCTGCCTTCTCCTCTCTGGGACCAGGTTCCCAGCTCCCAGCCTGTCTGGGCTGTTCTCAACTCCAAATCTATGTCCTCTGCCTGCAAACACCTCTGCTCCCTACTTGAACCTATTGCCTTGCACCACATTTTAGAACAGGGGTTGACAAACTTTTGGATGGGAAGTGTGGTTTGCTGACCCCTGCTTTTATGAGTCAGGACAAAAGCTAATGTAAAAGTAGAATTCAACTTTTATGTATCCCTTCTCTTAATAATTTCACCTGTTATCCAGAAAGTACCAAAACACAAATTTTTGGAAAATATTCTGTCCAGGTTTTATTTATTTTTTTTTTGTGTGTGTGTGTGTGTGTGTGTGTGTGTGTGTGTGTGTTTTACAGTGATATGATCTTAAGCCATCCTAACCGGTCTTTGTCAGAACCAGTAATCTCTGCTTATTTTTTATTTCCATATGAAGTTTCATAGTTAAATTATAAGAAGAGTAAAAATCACTTATACTGTAATGCTAAATTTCCTCTGATGATTTCAAAGGAAAAAGAAGTTTAGAGAGAATAGAAGGTGGGAATGAAGGCAAAGGAAAAAATAGGAGGGGGAAGAAGCTCTTTGCTTACACATTTTTTTGAATCAACAAGAGAAGTTGAATTGTCTCCCTCTCTCTGAAAAAGTGAACATCTAAGCTAGTAACTGGTCCTTTTCCTCAGAGCCCTTTTATTTGGTTTGAGACCCTTCACATTTGATTAGCATCAATTTTAGACATACTCTGATCAGAGCAATGCATAAATATCTCAGAGCAATATATAAATAATTAGAGGCATACTTGAAGTTTGATATTCTCTGAACTATTCCACATTTCCATTAACATGTATAATTAAGAGGTACCCAATTGGTAGATGTTATTAAATTCTCTGGATCTTTTTTTAAATATCTGTATTTAAGAATACATAAAAAAGACGCCTTCTGAGAAAGTTGTGTTCTAGAGCTTAAATAATGTCTTGAGAAGAAAAGTTATTTAACAACATTTTTATTTTAATGCTTAAATTTCTTAGAAGAGTAATTATATTCCTTCAGGAAAGTATATTTTAAACCCAAAGGAAGGAAAACATGTGATTCCTCCCCCCACTCCTTTAAGCAGCTAGTGAGAATTGGAAACAAATACCCAGGAAATTTATTTAGAGGTAATGCTTATGTGTCAAGGTCATACGGACATTTGAATTCTGAACTCGATTCAGCTCACATCCTTCTCTATACTCTGAACTGATGTTTGTGGGTGTTAAAATAAAGCTTAGTCATCTGTATCACCAGCATTGCGTTTGTAAAATCACAAACCTATTGCAAGGAAATGTCCTTGATTTATCATTTACCTCCTGTGATCCCAATCCAGTATGAAATAAGGAATACTAAATTGGCACAATTTGGGGATATTCCTTGCTGTAAGTGCCCAAAGTATATTTTTGTGGGAGAAAGCTTTGAAATAATTCTAAAATAATGGTTAAATTGACTCTAGGAAGAAAGTCTTTGAAAGCTCCCTAAGGATGGTGGCCACTCCTTGTCATTAAGCTAAAGTTCCTACTCTTAATATAAACGTTGCCATGTGAAATTAAAAGTAAGACATCCAAGAAAGTTCCACTAATATGTGATGTGACTAAGGACCCTTGGACAGATTAGCTCACTTTGTATAGGAGGAACCCCATAGATTCTTAATACAAATCCTAAGTGATACCACTTATTAAGCATTTAAAACAATGTGAGTCCAGCATGGTGGCACACAACTGTAATCCAGTATTTGGGAGGCTGAGACAGGAGGATTGCAGGTTTGAGACCAGCCTCAGCAACTTAGCAAGACTCTCTGCAGCCTAAGAAAACCCTATTTCAAAACAAAAAATAAAAAAGGCTGGGGGATGTAGCATGGAGGTAGAATGTCCCTGGGTTCAATCCCCAGTATCAGAAAAAACAAACAAATAAATAAAATAAAAATAAAACAATGTCAAACATTTCATGTAGGCTATCTGTTTTAACTTTTCCAAATACATTATAAGGTGTTATCTCCATTTTGTAGCAAATGAGGAGGCCCAAGCTGGTTAAGTGACTTATCACAATTGTGAGAATTAGTGTCAAACAATGTTTATCCCCTGTCTCCCTGAATCTAAAGATAGCAGAGACCTTCATGCATGCAAAGAGTTTAAAATGTCTTTAGTCAATTATACTGTGAGATCTGAAAATGTGGGATCATTTTGATTCATTTTCATTTTTTTATTCATTCTTTTGTTACTTATTAACTCATTTAACAAATATCTATAAAATGCTGTTCCCCTGAACATTAAAAACTTAAAACGGGATTGACAAAAATCTTTTTTCTGAATAAAATTATATTCTACCTATGAAGATTGATATTAGCATAATGAGAAAACTAAATAATAAGTTAATTTCTATTAGTGATAAGATCTATGAAAATTAGGAAGTATGATAGAAAATGGATACAGTTTATACAAAATTTAGCTGGACTGGTCAAGGGAGATATTTTGCAGAAGTTGACATAGGGTAGATAAAAGAAATAACCATCAGCATTTTGAAGAATGGATTTAATCCCTGCTAAGCTTTGAGTTTGGCTAATTCAAATTTGCTCTCCATTTCTCTAAAAATATTACAGATTGAAGAGATCCTAGAGTTCCTTAGATGGAAATGTATCCAGGTATTGCTAAGATTCCTCTTTTAATCACAGCTATTACTTTAGAGTAAGAGCATTTTTTGAAAAGAGAATTGGTTCCTATCATGGTAAAACTACAAAGAAAAAAAATGTGATTCCATGCTTGTTCCTTACCAACTCAAAGAGCCACTTTTTCCATTGTTAGTTTTGTTGAACAAGGTTCTAGCTGTGAGAGAAGAATGATCCTCAATGGACATATCAATTCCTGAGATGGTGGTGAGCTTCCTCATTTCCTAATTCATAAGGAAAAACATTTCCCACTACACAGAGGAAATGTAGTCAGAATACCCAGGAGTCATTTAGGTACCATTGTGGGTTTTCCTTTATTGAATAACTATCACTACTTGCATGAACTGGGTATTTTCCTAATATTTTCTTTACAATGCAATGGAAAAAAAAGTGAGGTTATTTGTTTTTGAAAATCACAAGATTTCTATTTCCTTCATAATACATTATTATATTTATTGTCTGCTCATTTTGCTAAGGCAATCTCTGAACCACATTTTTGTTTGTCATGTTTACTAATAGCATATGATAGCACTGAATAAAAACTTGGTATGTAGAGGCAGTTAGAAATTTGTCTGACACTGGGGAAAATGTATGACTGAAAAGAAAGACTTTAATAATATTCTTCTTTTATAGGACAAGATATCCAATGCTATTAAAACTCTGAAATGGCATTGTAAATTGTAATTACATATTGTTTCATCAATGGACAAACTGTTATTACAATAATATTTATATTCTTATTACCAAAAAGGTAAAGCCTTTTTTTTGCTTCCTATTAATTGAAGCAATATAATCTCTCAAGGTGAGAATAGAGCCATCTGTGCTCTTTCCTTTCTTTAATTATTTTGTGTTGGCTTTAAAGAGGTATTACTGGAGATTTATTACAAGGAATTCCACTGTACTGAAGCTTGGGCCCTATTGTCTAAGCATGGCCAAGCCCCGTGGCTTGTGTACATGGTTTTGAAAAAGCTAGCATTTCCAAAACAGAGCTTATCATGTGCAAAAAAATAACAAATATGACAGGTGCCATATGAACTATTGAACTGTTGCTGAATGCAAGACTTGAGAACCCAAATTCCTATTTTGTCAGCTTGTTTTGTTATTTTGTCTGAACAATCCTTATGTCTCCCTGAATTTTTGTTCATGGATGCTCAGTACTCTTTCTCTAGGACTTTCTTATAAGGTCCATTAGAGAAGGAAGTTAAGAGAATAAATATTCCCTGTTTTTTCCACTTGCTATGTCTTTGAAATGATGTTCAATAGTGGTACTTTCCTCTTTAAGAATCTTCGAAGGATCAAGTGTGGCTTCATTTACCTACCAAGTGGCATCGGTTAACTTATTCAGTTTCCTGAGGTTGCTAGATGAGGTGTCTCCTCATTGATGTGAACACTTGCCTCCATCTCCCAACCCCCTCCCACCATAACACACTCATGCACACTGGACTATTTCCAGTCACACGTAGGCAATCAGCTGGCTTGATAACCATGTAATCCCATGTAATCTAAAAATGTACTGAGTTCTCAAGTGACATCCCTGACCTTGTATCTCTCCACCTCTGCAAGAAAAAAATAAAAAGAAACAAAATAATATAAAAACACACAGTCACAAATATTACTGAAACAAAGACACTATTAACCTCTGCTCTATAAATATGGTGGAAAGTTAAAGCATTTTTAAATATATTTGAGTAATTGTGGGAAACAATTGTTTTTCTCTGACTTCCAGTTTATGGGAAATTATCAGTTTTCTTATTATTTAAATACTCTGAAATGCATACTTTCTGTTAACTTGTAGCTCAAAGTATCCTGTTGTAATATCTCAAATACTACCCAATGGTAATATAAGCCATTATAATATTTTGATAATTATAAGAATGTAACTGTAAATAATTGAATAATTTTACCTGTGTCCTCATGTGGCAGAAGGGTTAGAAGAGTTGAGCTCACCTCCAAAAATCCTTTTATAAGGCAGTAATCCATTCACAAGGGCAGAGCTCTCATGGCCTAGTCACCACCGAAAGGCTCCCTCTCTTAATATTGCTGCATTGAGAATGAAGTGTCAACATGAAATTTGGAGGACACTTAAACATTCCAGTGATAGCAAAGGCCATGATAGTGGTTGTGAAACTATCCACTTGTTCACCTCATATCAACTGAGGTCTTCCATTCAAACCAATTATCATTAGACAGATATATTTCCTTTGTTTCAATTTTAAAAGTGGCCAGTTTCCACAATTAAAATTAATGTGAAGTAGTTCCCTTTTGTCCACAGTTTGCTTTCTTCATTTTAGTTACCCATGCTCAAGGTAAGACTAAAATATGAAACAGACAATTCCAAAAGTAAACAATTTATAAGTTTTCAATCTCATGCCATTCCAAGTAGTGTGAAGAAGTACTGTGTCAATGTGATGTATCTTGCCTTGAATGGGAATCATCCTTTTGTTCAGAGCATCTGAGTATCCCATTAGTCACTTAATAGCCCTTCCAGTTATGGGACTTACTATCATGATATCAACAGTGCCCATGTTCAAGTAACCTTTACTGTTTACTACTGGCTCCAAAATGCAAGAGTAATGATGTTGGTAATTTGTATATGTCAGAGAAGCTGTCTAGCATTTATTAAATTATTTATTATATTTAATCAAAGAAAGAAAGAATGGAAGAAAGGAAGAAAACAAGGTAGGAAAGAAAGAAGGCATGCCATTCACATTCATTAATTCATAAGGTTTACAAGCCAACTTGACTCATTAATCTATTTAAAATATATCTATGGTTAAGAAGATATGAATAAGCTTGGTAAGTACTGCCTTTTAAAAGATTGTTTTAAATATATTGGAATGTAGAAGTCTTAAAAACAAATGTATGTATGTTTGTATCACCAAATCTCACTATGATGTATAATTATAATGCACCTCTAAAAGTATTAAAAAGCAAATGCAAAGATGTAATAATAAATTATGATCTGTGATAAATATATACATTGGTTCAATCATTTGTGAGGAATGTGGGCTGTTTAATGTAAATGTTTACTAAAGGAGGAGCGATAAGAATTATGTACTTTGCCACTGACTAGTAACTACAAAGATTATGTGCTTAATAACCAATTAGAGACTATAAAAGGTTAATCTTAATACACCTTTTAACAAAGTCTAAGTCAATAATATCAAATGTCAGCAACAATGTTGAGCTATTGGAATATATTGTTGGTGGAAGAAAATTGGTATAATGATGTTGAAAATTAATCTGTATTATCTTGTAGTTTTGAATTTGTACACACTCTAATGGTCTGGCAATCCCATTCCCAAGTGTTTGTCCTCCATAAGCTCAACCCTTGAATATGTGCCACAAAAGGTACACTCAAGAACATCTTGTAATTGCAAAAACAGTAAACAATCTGAATGACCACCAACATGAGAAAAGCTAAATAATGTGTGATAGATTAATTCAATAGACTATTCTACAGCAGAGAAAATAATTGTAGCTATATGAAACAACACAAATCAATCACAACTGTGTGAAAAGTTGAAGAAAAATATATATCATAATAATTCTGTTCATATATACTTTAAATGAAACAGGAAACTTACAGTGATACCAACAGATTAGCTAAAGAAAACCACAGGAACAAAAAAGAAATTAAATATAGAGGCTATTCTAAGTATTAAGAGAAGATGGGAAAGGGGTTGTATCCACAGGACTTCAAGCTAGTGATAGCAACCTTTTATTTACACTGACAGTTGAACTCACAAGGAGTTACCATAGCCATATTTTTTGTACTTTGCATAAACTTTATAAATATTTTTGCATCTATTGGATATTTAATTAAAATCATTTAATGAAATATAGGAGTTATTTATTTTGATAAAATAATCTAACACAAACCCCAAAACAAAGTATGAGAGGAAATAGCAAAAAAGTAAAGTCATTTGTGATTCTTGGCATTCACTCCTATCACTGCCTGTGTGCCACCGGGCTATGACTGAGGTGAGGATAAGAACTTTGCCTATCTCTGGATCTTTTCTGACATCTACTGCACTAACAAAAACTGATAAGAACCTGAATTGCCATCATTTTGGTTCACAGAGAACTGAACATTGGCCACATCCCTAGCTGCGTTTCAGCTTGCACTTCCCTAGTGGTAGTTGTGCACCTGCAGGCATGCCTGTCCATGTGTACCTGCCAACACTGGGACATTGGAACTGGCTCAACACTTCCACCTATTTGAGAGGCCACTTTTCCTTTCAGAAGTAATATATTTGATGAATTAAATGGAATGGGCTTGTTGATGACATAGCATTATTATTACATTGTGAATTATCCATCACAAGGGAAGTCAAATCTATCAGTCCCCAAAATAGAGATATGAGAAATGGCCCACGCACAGAAGTCTTTCCTTCCTGTATCATGAGTCACATGCACAAGGTCTGCCTCATTACTTCTTCCACACTCCATGGCTAGCCAAGGCTAGAAATTTAACTTTGCTCAGTTTACTAACAACTGTAAAGTTGATACAAATTCTGCCCAATTTTTTTCATGATCAAATAAATTTGGAGTATACATTGTCAAAAAATGGCAATAGGTTTCTTTACTGCCAAGCACTTTAGAGGATGTAAAACACTAAACTAAGTAGCATAGAGACACCATGCACATTGTTTCTCGAATCCATTTGATTATGATCTGTTTTTCCCACTTAGAAGATTTATCTCACGAGAGGAGAGACCTGTGGAGTGGACATTGAGAAATGCTACAAGTTATTCTCTTCTCTTCCCTACCATTTCCTAAAAAGGCATAGTAATTAGAGAATTTAGGATGTATCGATAGAATATCACAATATATTGTGGGGTGGCAGAATGGACAGAGAAGTTGCTATGGTTTGAACGTGTCCTCCAGAAATTTATGTGTTGGAAACTTAGTCCACAGTGCAAGTGTTGGGAGGTGGGGCCTAATGGGAGGTGTTTACTTAATGAGGGCTCTGCCTTCATTTTTTTAAATGCAATTATAAAAGAGCAAATTCAACTCTCTTTGGCACTCTTGCCCTTTGACCTTCTATTTTGTGACATCACAACAAGAAAACCCTAGTCATATGCCAGCTCCATGATAGCAGATTTCCCAGGCTCTAGAACTGTGAACCAGTGCATTTCTGTCTATTATAAATTACTCAGTCTCAAGTATTTTCTTATGGTAACACAAAACAGACTGAGACCAAAGCAAGCTGAAGTGATACTTGAGTATACATTCATTCTATAAAACTATTGGAAAATGTTTTTTAAAAATATAATTTTTCCCTTTGGTCTCTTAAAATGCTATGAAAGGCACTCCTTGCTTTTAATATTTATTTGTATTTTTCTCCTAATGTAGACCCTACAAAATTAATCTGGCTTCAAGAGTTTTAAAAAGTACCCATTAGTCTTTGTATATATTCACCTTGTCTTTAATCAGGCCAAATAATTTTCACTTTAAATATAGAAGTATTTCTCACTCAAGTTTCTCTACAAATATCAGGCGACCTACATCCTACTTGGTTGTTTTTAGATTCCTAGTCCCCATAAAAGGACAAAACCAAGAGGTGAGAAAGTCAGGTGAATGTTCTGAATGGGATGGAATTAAAAATAATTTAACACTCCATAAGGAGCTAACTTTTCCTTCAGTGTGAAACTGGGAG
The DNA here is from genome assembly GCA_004027185.1 of Glis glis. Taxonomy (NCBI): domain Eukaryota; kingdom Metazoa; phylum Chordata; class Mammalia; order Rodentia; family Gliridae; genus Glis; species Glis glis. The sequence continues at coordinate 33,384 of PVJS01005967.1, read as the reverse complement.
AAAAATAACCTATAGTGTTATTATTACATTATGGGTTTTTAGAAATTTCAAAGCTAATTCACATACAACAACTCCCTATATCCCTTTATCAAGGCTGTGCATACATCAGGTTGTTACTTTTGTATCCATGCAATGATGAAGAAGGCATAGAGCCTATACAGAGCCACAGGGGACACCTCATAAAGTGGGAGAGTTGGATTAGATGAGCATTAAGAGGTGATGGCAGATCTAACTCTTCCGGGTTCTACTGTGATCCTGTTTCTCTAGTCACAACTTTCTTCAAATGACATCAGGAGATAAGGCAATAGCAGACGTAGCAAGAAAATATATCAGGAAGAGTTTACCACATTTTATTAATTTTTTAATCAGCCATTCACCTTTGGGTCAAATGTGGTAGCAGGTGGTGACTGACCCAGAGCCCACTGATTATGTTTCAATTGCCTAGACTTCTGTAGAGGAATAATGTAGGCCCCCTCAATCTACAATAATGGCAGGGAGAATCTTGCCTATTATCCGTGTACAAACCAAAATAAATGACATTCAGATGCTGGATAGATTAAATAAATAAAACAAATATGGAAAATAACCACACAATGGAATGCCTGGTTCCATAATTTCTCATCTATCAGTTGGGTCAGGTTTATAGTTCTGTAGAAAACAAACAAATAAAATGTCCCCTCAACAACTTATCCACTGTTAGCCCAAGTGCCATGAAGTCTTTGGCAAATAAAGTTTGATGGTAATCTGAGCTCCTTGGTAAAATTTCAGCTGACATGGAAATTTGACATTTTCTCTTGCAATTTCTACCTGGATTGTTTGTATGAATAAGCACCATATAATCAGGTGTCAAGACAGAAAAGGTTTAGGGAAATGATACATTTTCATACCTTGTCATGTGTCAAGACTGTTCTATGGGCTAAGAATTGGAAGCAAATCTTTGATTGTAAAAGTACATCTCTTAAATAGGGGAATTTTGCCTCATTAAAAAATACAGAAAGAGCCAGGCGTGGTGGCGCACACTTGTAATCCCAGTACTTTGGGAGGCAGAGAACGGAGGATCCGGGTTCGCGGCCAACCTCAGTTCTCTCTCTCTCTCTCTCTCTCTCTCTCTCTCTCTCTCTCCCTGTCTCTCTCTTTCTCTCTCTCTCTGCTTAGTGAGGCCCTCCGCAACTTCGTGAGACCTGGTTTCAAAATAAAGTATAAAAAATAGGGCCGGGGGTGTAGCACGGAGGTAGAATGCCCCTGGGTTCAATCCCCAGTACTGAAAAAAAAGCAAAAAATACAGAAAGATGTTTCTCTCTCTCTCTCTCACTTTCCAAATATATATATATATATATATATATATATATAATCCCCAGCACCATATATATATATTTAATCCCCAGCACCATATATATATATATATATGGTGCTGGGGATTAAACCTTGAATTCCAGGGGGTTCTACCTCTAAGCTACATCCCCAGCAGTATTTTATTTTTTTATTTTCAAACAGAGTCTCAGTAAATTGCTGAGGCTGGCCTGGAACCTGCAATCCTCATATCTCAGTCTCCCAAATACAGGGATCAGAGTTGTACACCACCATGCCCATCAAGGTATTATTATATTTTTAATGTGTATGTGTGTTTCTTAAGCCTTTGAAAAAGTTCTTAGACTTATCTATTACTTTCACTATTATAGACCAGGAAATCATGCCTCAGATAAAGGGTAGTAAACTAATCAAGATTAAAAAACCAAAAATGGCAAATCCAGGATTCTAATTAAAATGTTTCTGACTCCAGCAACCCATATCTTAAGCACTAAAGCATGATGCCCTCAAACAAACGAGATGCATCATCTAATGTAGAGAATGGATTTCCCGAAACCCTGTCATATATGTTATTGTGATCTCCCCTAGGTGGAAAGATAGTTCTTTATCACTACTACTTTTATGTCTCTTATCTCACAGACAGGAGCAAATGTGTCCACATATTGATGTAAAATTCAAGATTCTGGGTCCTTTTCTACCTGTGAGATCTGTGGAAGGTCACTTCCCCCTCTTAGACCTCAGTTTCCACCTTCATAAAATAGGAAGGTTGGAGTGGATGATCTTCAAAACCCTTCACTATTTTAAAACTCCTCTAACACATGATTCATTTGTAGAATGGGATTATGCTGTAAATAAATAAATAAATAAATAAATAAATAAATAAATATTGACACTGGCATTGAAATAAACCTTCCCACATTAAAAATTAAAGCTTTACCTCACCCATTTTAAACATTGTATAGTGTTCCATAGAACTCCATGGTATTCCACAGTGTACAAAATTTATTGAGTCATACATCTATTCAAGGTAATTTATATTATTTTCAGGAATTTTTTTTCTTTTTTGCTTTTATCAGTATGTTCGCTCTGTGTGTGTGTGTGTGCATGACATGAGAAACAGATTATATATATACATATATATATGATTATATGTATGATATATATCATTTGTTTATATATATATATATATTCTGTATTTAAAATGGATATATTGATATATTTCCAAAATTCCTACTGTTGGTAACTGGGCCAAAAGATGAATGTTTTAATATAGTTACAGTTATGTACTGATAATTATCTAAAAATGTTGCAATGGCTTACATTACAACTGACAGTATTTGAGATATACTCTCAGGCTACTACTGGGATGCACAGAACAGGAAGTGTCAATTTCAGTGTACCGAAACAATAAGAACATACTTTATCTGAAATAACTGAAATTTCAGAGAGTGAAGAGGGTAGACTTCAGGCCTCTTTTCCCTCCTTCTAAGCTATTCTCATATGACTCTACACGGTGACTGCTAGCTGACAGAAACCATTCAAAGACAAAAATGGGCCTCCTAACCTATTTTTAATGAGTGTGCAAATCTTCTACATAGTTTTAAGAGCAGATCTCTCTAATTTCATTTGCCTGAATTGTGTCAGAAATCAATGCTTAACCCAATTACTGGGAAAGGGAATGACTCATCAGAATCCAAGCCTGGAGTTGGATCTACAGTCAGCATTTTCTAAAGCCTGTGGGTGTGGGAAGAGGTTTACAAAGCTGCACAGAATTGGCTACTCTTAGAAACAACCAGGTAATTGATTGTGGTTAGGCAACTAACCATGACTGTCATAGATGCTTTTGGTCTTGATAGAAGGGCTTGCCCCAATCTGAATGGTGGAATGGCATCACATTATTGCTTTAATATGCATTTCCCTGATTATTAGTGTGGTGAAGCCTCTTTTAATGTGTTTATTGGCTATTTGTAATTCATCATTTGTTAAAAGTCTGTATCTTTTCTCAGTCTATTGGGATGAAATACTTATTAATAGTAGGAGCTCTTTGAAGAATACTATATTAAGGCCTTCTGCATCAAATATTTTAACAATCATAGTCTATAATTAGAGTTTGATTTCTTTTACAGCTTACTTTGGTCATGAAGATTTCTATCCCTAACCCCTCCCTTTATAAATTTTGAGTGTTTGTCTTATTAAGAAACTGTAAGTTACAAAAATATTTTCCTGTGACTGTACAAGTAAAATACAATCCATTTATACCCTATTCTTGATTTAAAAGTACTAAAATAAACTGAGAGGAAGTTAGTTATCAATAAAGCACTACATTAAAGTGAGATGAAGTTATTATCAAAAAGTATTAAAGTGAGAAGATATTAGTTATCCAAATAAGTGAAGGACCAGCTGGGGTGCAGCTCAGTGGTAGGGTGCTTGCTTAGCATTTGTATGACCCTGAGTTAAATTCTCAGCACTAAATAACAATAACAATAATAACAATAATAAATGAAAGATCAGAGAGCAGGATTTGTTAGGGATTCTATGGGCCCTTCTCTCAACTCAACCTCAAACATGTCCTCTACCCTGTTAGTACTTCTCATTACAAATGTATTTAATTTTTCTATGGTACTTATTGCAATTTATCAGCTCATATTTATTTCTCCATCACTTCATCAAGTAGAACATTTCACTCATTTGGGCTAGTTTCCATTAAGATATCCCAAATAGTTCTAGGAGATTATATTATTATATCACCTATATATAAAGATATAGTTTTGTTTCTTTCTTATCTGTGCCTGTGCAAAATTAAGACATGAAAGAAAAAAAATAGTAGACCTAAAGTGATTTCTTCATGTTGGACCAAAAAACAAGGGAAGAACAAACTAGTATAAGCCTTTAATCAAAAATGGAACCAACTTCTTTTTCATCCCAATTTTGAAATATTATCTCTCCCTACTACATCTACTATTTAGGAACTTAATTAAAGCAACAAGCATTGCTGCCAGTTGTTAATCTCTTTGGATGGAGATAAATACCCTAAAATAGCATAAGAGGAAGTTATACAAATATAGAGCTTATGTTTTTCGTTGAAAATGACATAATCAAATTAGAGCAAAATATGCACTTTTGAGAAAGAAAGTAGGACTTAAAACTTGAAAGATCATAAATGCACTAACGTCCCAGTTACATGGGTTGAAGAGTTAGAATATAATGCCCTATTATACTGTGTAGTGCCCATTAAGAACTGTACCAAAATATTTGACTGAAATCTATTGCAAATAGATATCTTCCTAAAGTACACTTATAAAATTTCTGGCAAAGAATATAGAGTACTAAAGTATAATTAGCATATAAAAACACCTTCATGATTCTGCTTAATCTTACAACATCCATCTATTTAATGTCTGGAAGATGTGCTTACATTAAATTAAAAATGCAGGCACTTTTTTGACCTGAAGTCTTTTTCCAAGGTCTAGCTCCAGTCACAATTTAATGAGTAGAGGAGCGAAAGAAAATGAACATACCATAGTCAGCAGAGGATCTAAAAGAATCCCTTCCTTCCCAGCCATTTTTATTTATTTATTTTGAAACAGGGTCTCATTAAGTTTCTGAGGGTCTCACTAAGTTGCTGAGGTTGACTTCAAACCTACAATCCTTCTGTCTCAGCCTCCTAAGTACTGGGATTACAGCATGCACCACCACACCCACCTACAGACATGTATTATATGGAGCTATTTACTCATGATTAGCAATGTGTCTACCTCAAGTAGAATTCATTTAATTGAATTAAGGGAAGAATATAATTCTATTCAGCTCCCAAACAGAGGGAAATTGAATTGATGGAGGAATAGAATTCTATTCAACTCCCCAAAAGGCTTTCAAAATCATAATATACAATTAAGATAGACTGTGTATTTTTAAGGATTTTATAATTTCTGTGGAAAAGTGAGAAAATATATTGATGCATTAAATATTTATTCCAAAAATTAATTTTAAGTGTGCTTAGGTTTATCACACCTATGGATACATATGTACATATGTGCATTCACATGTACACATAACTGTCTTGTTACACATAAACATTTAACATTTATTTTTCAATATTAGCTAATTGTTTAAGGTTTTTTTTTTTTTTGCGGTACCGGGGATTGAACGCAGGGGCATTCTACCTCTGCGCTACGCCCCCGGCCCTATTTTTTATACTTTATTTTGAAACCAGGTCTCACAAAGTTGCAGAGGGTCTCACTAAGGAGAGAGAGAGAGAGACAGGGAGAGACAGCGAGAGGGCTGAGGTTTGGCCGCGAACCCGGATCCTCCGGTCTCCACCTCCCAAAGTACTGGGATTACAAGCGTGTGCCACCACGCCCGGCTATGTTTAAGGTTTTTTTGATATTGCTTCTTAGAGATTTTATGGATTGTGATTTCACATTATTTGCCCTAGGGCTTCTCTTCTATGTGCAGTTGGAGAGAGAGAAAGGGAGAGAGAGAAAAGAAAATTGAATGTTGACTGCCATGATATGATGGAATTCCTGGAAAAGAAAAGTTTTCAGTTATGAGAGGAAACTGGCAGAACTCTACACAAGACTTACCCAAAGAACCCTATTACAGGCAGAGGAGGGAAGTGGGGGCATGGGGGAGTGGGCTGTTGCTTGCTTACATTTATTATATGATTTTTGGCAACATACTTAGCATTTTTCAGAGTTCAAGTTATTTCTTGGTAAAATAAAGAGAAGGAATTGAATTGTCTCTTACTGGTAGCCATTCAACAAATAACTGTGTAAGAGTTTATTGAAGAACAAGATATTTATAATCCATTTTGCTGAACTGTGGGGGAATAAGTTCTTAATTTTGCATGTAAGGTAAAATAACCTTGAAGATACCAAAATTGACCATGAAATTCATTTTATTAAATAATAGAGTCACATTAAACCAGGTAAGCTGCTCAGACTGTGAGCAGCATGTGGGAAACAGATAAATAAGACAGTGAACAATTCACTTAGTTCATCCTTTCCTTCCTCTTGGAAGCAGAGATGGAGATGAAAAGAAAAGTAACCTGGATTCTACTCTCTCTTTTCATCTTTTGTTTTCTAGTTCTTGTTTTTACTTTCACCAATTTTAATGAAACTTGCCTTTTTCTGTGACTGACTAGCATCAACACATTTGCATATGTGCATACCTTTCTAAAAACCTACACCTAGTTGGGAATTAATAAATGCTTATTGAAAAAGATCAAGTTAAAATTTTAAAGTTATTATGTGTACAATGAGACTGAAATGTTTAATATCAAAGTTTATAATGAATATTATTATATAAAATATATGTAAATATATCATAATAGCAATATAACAGGTATCCCTTACTCTTCTGTATGGTTAGATATGTGTGTGTGTGACATAATTAGTACTTTTTGTTTGTGTGTGGTACTGGGGACAAAACCCAGGGGCATTCTACTTCTGAGACACACCCCCAGCCCTATTTTTATTTTATTTTATTTTTTTAATTTTTTTATTTATTTTTGCGGTACCAGGGATTGAACGCAGAGGCGTTCTACCTCCGCGTTACGCCCCCGGCCCTATTTTTTATGCTTTATTTTGAAACCAGGTCTCACGAGGTTGCGGAGGGCCTCACTAAGGAGAGAGAGAGAGAGAGAGACAGAGAGAGACAGAGAAAGACAGAGCGAGAGCTGAGGCTGGCCGCGAACCCGGATCCTCCGGTCTCCGCCTCCCAAAGTACTGGGATTACAAGCGTGTGCCACCACGCCCAGCTTTATTTTATCTTTTTAATTTTGAAACAGGATCTTGCTAAGGGTTGAGGACCTTACTAAGTTGCTGATGCTGGCCTGGAACCTGCAATCCTATTGTTCCTCAGCCTCCCAAGTACTGGGATTACAGGCATGTGTCACCACGCCTGGTTGAAAGCATGGATATTTATGTTAGACAAGAACATTTTGTTTTTGTTTTTCTTTTTCTGTTTTTTTAGGGGCCCATATTAAATACTTTACTCATGTCTCGTTGAAGTTAGCTTTTTTTCAAAGAAAAATAAAAAGTATAATAACTGCTTACATTTTTGTACACTTCATGTGTACAAAGTACTTTTAAAAAACATAACCAAAAAGAAATAGTTGGTTGTCAGTTGGGTAATTACTTGGATATAATCAAGAATACAAGGAAGACTATCTTTCTGAAGAGAAGAGTAGGAGGTTGAGAATGTCAACAGTTCCTTGGTTCAAACCAAGTTCTAGCATTTAACTAAACTCAGAGCCAACCAAAACTACTTCACTGAATACCCCCCATGCCTTTCTTTCACCCCCAGTTTTATAAAATTTGATAAGTAGAGTAGTGGGATATTATTGAATAATTTAACATCAGGACTTACTAAAAAGTAAATCATCCTTTGAAGACTGGCTTAAATAAACAGGGAACAAATTTATATACTTCATAGAACTCAATAAGAAGAATTAAAACAAAAGCAGTTTATGGAAATGATCTCCACCTTTGTCTTCAACTATAAATTGAAGTTATTCTCATCTTTAGGGGCAAGACGAAGCCTGGTAGTGGGTACATCTGCATTTCACTTCCTAGTTCTGTTATGAGTCAGGTGGGCAACTGTGGATCAGTCATTAAGCCTTTCTGGACCAAATTCTATTTCTTCTCCTACTTTCTTTTTCTTTCCCTTTTATTTTAAGAAAGAGAAGCTTAGACGGACATTTTATAAAATTGATCTCAGGTCTGAAATTATATTCAATAGCTATTTTTTTTTTTGCAGTACCTGGGATTGAATGCAGGGGCGTTCTACCTCTGCGCTACACCCCGGCCCTATTTTTTATACTTTATTTTGAAACTGGGTCTCACGAAGTTGCGGAGGGCCTCACTAAGTAGAGAGAGAGAGAGAGAGAGAGACAGGGAGAGCGAGCTGAGGCTGGCCGCGAACCGGGATCCTCCGGTCTCAGCCTCCCAAAGTACTGGGATTACAAGCGTGCACCACCACGCCCGGCTTCAATAGCTATTTTTACTGAGTATTCAATATACCAATTAATTAAAAAAGTGGGAAAAGTAACAAGGTTTTTAAACTGTTTAATTCCACAAATATTACATCCACAAACTCCAGTTTCAGTTACTATTTTATTCAGTATCAAATGCTCATAACTATCCATGAGTAAGTGAATAGAACATCACTGAACTTTTTTTTTTTTTTTTGCGGTACAGGGGATTGAACCCAGGGGCATTCTACCTCCACGCTACACCCCCGGCCCCTATTTTTTATACTTTATTTTGAAACCAGGTCTCACGAAGTTGCGGAGGACCTCACTAAGTAGAGAGAGAGAGAGACAGGGAGAGAGAGAGAGAGAGCTGAGGCTGGCCGTGAACCCAGATCCTCCAGTCTCCGCCTCCCAAAGTACTGGGATTACAAACGTGCGCCACCACGCCCGGCCTATCAATGAATATTTCACCTTAAATCATTTTTCTTTCTTTTTTTGCAGTACTGGGGATTGAATGCAGGGGCATTCTACCTCTGAGCTATACTCGCAGCCCCGTTTTTTATTCTTTATTTTGAACCAGGGTCTCACTAAGTTGCGGAGGGCCTCACTAAGTAGCTGAGGCTAGCTGTGAACCCAGATCCTCCGGTCTTAGCCTCCCAAGTACTGGGATTACAAGCGTGCACCACCACGCGTGGCTCTTAAATCATTTTTCTAAAGTGGACATACAGACCCTTGAAAAGTAAGCACCAGGCTGTGTTCCTGATAAACTTGTGTAGGAAATGAGGACAAAAATCATGGCTTCTGTATTCCCCAGCATCTTATACAGTATCCAACATCTTAGTTGTCAATTAACAGTACTTGGTTGAATGAATGAATGAATGAATGAATGGTAGACCGACTTGAAAAGCCCACTTGGTTTGTCCAATTTTCTAGGAATTAAGTTAAAAAAAATTTCCTATTAGAAACAGGACTCAAACAAGTAGGATCAATTTTACAAATCAGTGAAGTCAGTAGTTTCATACTAATATGAACTGAGGGATTAGTATCAAAGGAACCTCGTTCCTAATTATTGTCCCTACTCTTCCATTATAAAACTACAGTTCCAATTCTATATAAAATGTTCCTTGTTTTTAAAGTTCTCATATTTTATCTTACAGAATTACACAAAGAAGTTGTGATCTTTTGCCATTCTCTTTTAAAGTCAAGCTAAGGAAAAACTCTTTAATGTGCAAATAAAATCAGAAAACCAAGGAATGGGGCAGAACATAAACAGTGGGATTTGGACACAGACACTAAGTAATTAGACTTTTATTCCATTATGCAAACTTTAGTCCTGTACAAAGTGGCTACCTTCACGAAATTTATGGTGTAGATGGAGAGTCAAATACTAAATTAATGATTAATTAATTATGGAATTACAACCACTCATATTTTCTTTCTTTTTTTCTTTGTTTCTTTCTTTGTGTGTGTGTGTGTGTGTGTGTGTGTGTGTGTGTGTGTGTGTGATGCTGAGGATTGAACCCAGGGAATTCTACCTCTGAGCTGCCCCCCCAGCCCTTTTTTATTTTTTGTTTTGAAACAGGTTGTTGAGAGTCTTGCTATGTTGCTGAGGCTGAGCCTGCAATCTTCCTGTCTCGGCCTCCCAATTACTGGAATTTCAGGTATGTGCCACCAGGCCTGGCTTACAATCACTCATATTTCAAATAATGAAAATTTCCAGATGGAGTTTGGGGTACAGCACAGTGGTATAGCACTTGCATAAAATATACAAGACCCTAGGTCCAATTGCCAGCACTGTCCAAAAATAAAAATAAAACAAAAATAAAAATTTCAGGATGATAAGAAAACATCTTTTCTAATTAACCTGGAAAAGTAACCTAGGTTGTGGGTCAGGGAAATCCTCACTGAAGAAAACATAATTAAGATGAGATCTGCATAGCGATTGGGAGATAAGGAAGCAAACAGAAGAACACAATGCAGAAATAGCAGTGTGTGTGAAGGTCCAGGGGCCATGAAATCATAATGTACTGTGAAGTATCAGTGTGGCTACAGTATAGGAAGCAGTTATAACCTGAGATCAAGGTAGCAGGTGGTGGGTTAGACAACAGAAGGCTTGCTTATGAGTGCTCAACTTTACCACATACCAGAGTGATAATCCTCCAATCTGTCTCTAATACATTCACACCCACATATGCATGCAAACACACACAAGTACAGACCCCATGGCCCGTACACACATGCAAGTACACACATGTACAGACCCCACAACATTTGCTGTTATTTTTCCTTCTTTTAAACAGTTTGGTTTAATTTACTTTTTTATTTTCTGAAGTTGGAAGCTTAAATCATTGATTTTAAATATTCCTTATCTTCTGTGTATTCATAGCTATAATTTTTCCTCTAAGTTCTCCTTTAGCCTCACAAACCAAGTGTTGACACTTCATGTTTTCATTTTCATTTCATTTCAGAGATCTCTAATTCTCCTAATGGTTTCTCTTTGACCCATGTATTATTCAGAGGTATGTTGTTTAATTTTTTTAAATGTTAAAATTTTCTGTTTCCTAGTGTTGATTTCAGAATGGTTTCTGTTAAGGTGATCTTTCAGAATTTTGAAATGTTCTGATACTTATTTTATGAGCAGTTGAAAGGAATGCACATTTTGCAGTATAGTCTGCAACTATTGAGTATATGATTCTATAAATGTCAAGCTGGGCATGGTAGCCCACACACGTGTAAATCCAAGTACTTGGGAGGCTGAGATGAAAGGATCACAGGGATGTTATGATACTGATAAGGGATTAATATCAAAATTGATGGAGAAATAAAAACTTTCCAAGACAAGCAAAAACTTAAAAAATTCATGACAACCAAGTCAGCACTAGAGAAAATCCTAAAAGAAGTAAAACACAAAGAAGAAAAAGAAGCAAATTCCAGAACCAGAGACAATGTGAACTCCACTAGGTGGGCAAATAAGCAAGGAGATACGGCACAACATTAAACAGAAACTAGAACACAAAATGACAGGAAACAAAAATCATATTTCAATAATAACTTTGAATGTCAAAGATCTTAACTCCCCAATTAAAAGACATAGACTGGCAATGTGGATTAAAAAACATAACCCAACTATATGTGGCTTACAAGAAACTCGCCTTCTAGCCAAAGATATCCATATGCTAAAGGTGTAAGGATGGAAAAAAGATACACCATGAAAATGGAGATCAAAAACAAGCAGGGGTAGCAATGCTTATATCTGACAAAAACAGACTTTAAGCTAAAACACATCAGAAGACACTTTAACACTTTATTTTTTTTTAGTGGGGTGAAATCATACTAAAATATTTCTGTACAGCCAAGGAAACAAACAATAGAGTGTAAGGATGACCCATAGAATCGGAAAAAGAATCTCCAAAGTACTCATTCAAGAGATTCACATCCAGTATATAAAGATAACCAGTTTCCCAATGCCGTTTGTTTAAGAGACGATTCTATCGTGCGGGTGAGTCCAGGAATTTTCCTCAGCAGCTGCAATCCCAAGTACGTGGAATGTGGAGAAGGCCTTCCCTAGTTTCCTTTGGTGGCAATTTAGGTGGGACTTGGGCTTATGGTATGGCAGTTGCTGGCTCTGAAGCTGCAGTACCATGGAGGGACTTTCTTCCACCTTGCAAGTTTCACGGTGACCTATGGATTTGGGTGGTGTCATTAGACCAGCTGCTGGGTCCTAAGGCAGGATGGCATCGACTGGTGGCTATTGCAGCAGCCTTAATGTGACCCAATTGCTGTCATTTCTGTAGAGGAATCACACACCAGGGCCCTCTACTGAGGCATCCTTAAATCAGTTCAACATTTTATATTTTCAAAGTCATAACTTTATTTTGTATACTTCCCTCCAATCTCATCGTAGAGAGCACTTCCCTGGTGCAATTCCTTTTTTTATTACATTTATTGGTGCATTGTAGTTATACATTTTGGTAAGTGTCAGCATATCAGAAGCATGCATGCACACATTGCTCATTTGGCCCTGCCTCAAATCCCACCCCATTCCCTCCCCCTTCCCTCCTTTCCCTGGTCAGCATAGTGATCGACTCTGATGAGATTGTTTATATACATCATGTGCATTAGTGTATTTCCCTCTTCCCCCCTCCCGTCTGCCTCAATTAGGTCACCTTCTTTGCTCAACTAAAGTTTTCTCCTTTTTTGTCTGGGGTTCCTTCTAAGTCCCATTCTCCCTAGCTTCCACATATTAGGGAGAGCATCCAACTTTTCACTCTTTGTGATTTACTAATCTTGCTTAGCATAATGTTCTCCAGTGCCCTCTATTTCCCTTCAAATGTTGTAATTTTGTTCTTCTTTATGCATGCATAAAATTCCATTGTGTACATATCTCATAGTTTTGTGATCCACTCGTCTGTCGATGGACACCTTGGCTAGTTCCAAAGATTGGCAATGGTGAATTGTGCAGCTATAAACATAGATACACATGCATTAGTCTGATAGTTTGGTTTCAGTCCTTTTGGGTAGATGCCTAGAAGTGGTATTGCTAGGTCATATGGTAGGTTCATTCCCATTCTTCTGAGGATCCTCCACACTGTTTTCCAAAGTGGTTGCACTAATTTGCAATCCCACCAACACTGTATTAGAGTTCCTGCTTCTCCACATCCTTGCCAGCGCTTGTTGTTGTTTGTATTTTTAATGATTGCCATTCTAATTGCGGTTAGGTGAAATCTCAGGGTAGTTTTGATTTGCATCTCTCTGATTGCTAATGATGTTGAACATTTTTTCATACATTTATGGGCCATTTGTATTTCTTCTTCTGTGAAGTGTCTATTTAGTTCACTTGCCCATTCTTCGATTGGATTATTTTTTTTAGTGGTGATTTTTTTTAAGTTCTCTGTATATTCTAGATATGAGTCCTCTATCAGAGGAGTAGCTGGCAACAATCTTCTCCCATTCTGTTAGCTCTCTGTTGAGGTTCTTGATTGTTTCCTTTGCTGCACAAAAGCTCTTTAGTTTAATGCAATCCCACATATTGATACTCATTTTAGTTTCCTGTGCCTCTGGGTTCTTGTTGAGGAAGTCTTTACCTGTGCCTATGTGTTGAAGTGTTGGACCTATGCCCTCTTCGAGTAGCTGCAAGGTCTCTGGTCTGATTTCTAGGTCTTTGATCCATTTTGTATTGACTCTTGTATAAGGTGAGAAAGTGGGGTTTATTTCTATTTTTCTGCATATGGTTAGCCAGTTTTGCCAGCACCATTTGTTGAAGAGGCTGTCTTTTTTCTAGTGGGTGTTTTTAGCCCCTTTGTCAAAAATCAATTGGCTGTAGATGCATGGCTTTGTTTTGGAGTCTTCCATTCTGCTCCATTGGTCTATGTGTCTGCTTTTGTGCCAATACCATACTGTTTTTATTACTATGGTTTTGTAGTATAGTTTGAAGTCAGCTATTGTGATGCCTCCTGCATGGGTCTTATTGCTGAGAACTACTTTGGCTATTCTGGTTTTTTTGTTGTTCCAAATGAATTTAAGGACAGATTTTTCTATGTCAGTGAAGAATGACTTTGGTAATTTAATGGGTATTGCATTGAATCTGTAGAACACTTTTGGAAGAATGGCCATTTTGATTATATTTATTCTGCCTGCCCAAGATCATGGGAGATCTTTCCATCTTCTAAGATCTTCAATTTCTTTTTTCAGTGCTTTATAGTTTTCCTTGTAGAGGTCTTTTACCTCTTTGTTTAGGTTTATTCCCATGTATTTTATTGTTTTGGGGATATCGTGAGTGGAAATGTCTTCTGGATTTCATTTTCAATGGATTTATGGTTGGCATAGAGAGAAACCTCTGATTTTTTAAGATTAATTTTGTATCCAGACACTTTGCTGAACTTGTTGATCAGTTCTATGAGCCTTTTAGTTGAGTTTGTTGGTTCTTCTAAGAATAATATGTCATCTGCAAATAGAGATAGTTTCAGTTCTTCTTTTCCTATTTGTACTCCTTTTATTTCCTTCTCTTGCCTTATTGCTCTGGCTAGTCTCGAGTACTATATTGAAAAGGAGTGGTGACAGTGGACATCCTTGTCTTGTTCCTGTTTTTAAAGGGAACTCTCAAAAATTTTCCCCATTTAGTATGATGTTGGCTGTGGGCCTATTGTATATTGTCTTTATGATGTTGTGGTATGTTCCTTCTATTCCAATTCTCTGCAGAGTTCTTACCATGAATGGGTGTTTGATTTTGTCAGATGCTTTTTCAGCATCTATTGAAATGATCATGTGATTTTTGTCTTTAGTTCTGTTTATGTGGTGGATTACATGGATTGTTTTTCGTATGTTGAACCAGCCTTGCATCCCTGGGATGAACCCGACTTGGTCATGATGTATGATTTTCGTGATGTGGTTTTGAATGCACGTTGCTAGTATTTTGTTTAGAAGTTTTGCATCTAATTTCATCAGTGATATAGATCTGTAGTTTTCTTTTCTTGAGCTGTCTTTGTTTGGTTTTGGTATTAGTGTGATACTGGCTTCATAGAATGTGTTTGGGAGAGTCCCATTTCTTTCTATTTCACGGAATAGATTGAGGGGTATTGGGATTAGTTCTTCTGTAAAGGTTTTATAAAATTCACCTAGGAAATCATCTGGACCTGGGCTTTTCTTTGATGGTAGGCTCTTTATTGCTGCTTCAATCTCATTAATTGCTAAATTAAAATTAAATTTTCTATGTCTTCTTGATTCAACTTAGGAAGGATGTACGCATCTAGGAATTTGTCAATTTCTTCTAGGTTTTCCATTTTGTTGGAGTATCATTTTTCAAAGTAGTTTTTGATTATCCTCTGGATTTCCATGCTGTCAGTGGTAATATCACCTTTTTCATCTCTTATTTTAGTAATTTGGGTTGATTCTCTCTTTCTTTTGGTTAGGTTGGCTAGTAGTTTATCTATCTTGTTTATTTTTTCAAGGAACCAGCTTTTGGTTTTGTTGATTTTTTTGTATTGTTTTTTTATTCTCTACTTCATTGATTTCTGCTTTGATTTTAATAATTTCCTGTCTTTTACTAGCTCTGAGGTTAGACTGTTCCTGTTTTTCAAGGACTTTGAGGTGTGTCATTAGGTTATTTATTTGGTGATTTTCTGTTCTTATGTGGGCAATCAGTGTTATGAATTTTCCTCTTAATACTGCCTTCAGGGTGTCCCAGAGATTTTGATATGTTGTGTCTCTGTTTTCATTTGTTTCTAGGAATTTCTTAATTTCTCCCCTTATTTCTTCTTTTACCCATTCCTCATTCAGCAGTGTGGTATTCAATCTCCACGTGTTTATGAGGTTTTTCTGGGTCTTCTTATAGTTGATTTCTAGTTTCATTCCATTATTGTCTGAAAAGATGCAGGGGATTATGTCACATTTTTTGAACTTGCTAGTATTCACGTTGTGGCCTAGGATATGGCCTATTTTAGAGAAAGTGAATTCAGCTGTAGTTGGGTGGAATATTCTGTATGTGTCTACTAGGTCCATTTGGTTTATGATGTTCCTTAGGTCAGAGGCATCTTTACTGACCTTTTGTGGTGTGACAGGTGTGTTGAAGTCTCCCAATATTATTGTATTGGGATCTATGTGTGATTTAATGTCGCAAAGAGTTTCTTTTATGAAAGTGGTTGCACCTATGTTTGGGGCATAAATGTTGGCTCTTGTTATATCCTCTTGCTGGATTGTTCCTTTTACCAGTATTAAATGACCTTCTTTGTCTCTTCTGATAAGTTTAGGTTTGAAGTCTAATTTGTCTGATATCATAATTACTAATCCTGCTTGTTTTCGAGTTCCATTAGCATGGATTACCTTGCTCCATCCCTTCACCTTTAGTTTGTACGCATCTTTACTTTTAAGGTGTGTTTCTTCTAGGCAGTATATAGATGGATTGTGATTTTTAATCCATTTTACCACCTTATGTCTTTTGATTGGGGAGTTGAGGCCATTTATATTCAGTGTGATTATTAAGAAATGGGTTTTCATTCCCAACATTTTGAGTTTTAATTTCTGTTTGAGGTAGTGTTTGTTCTTTGCCTAGTTGTTTGTTTGATGAAATCAGTGTTTCTCTGATTCTGGTGTTTCCATATTATTTTTTCTTTTTAATTAATCTCTTTGAGCATTTTCTCTAGTGCTGGTTTGGAAGACATAAATCTTTCAGCTTCTATTTGACATGGAAGGTTTTTATTTCTCCATCAAATTTGATAGATATCTTTGCTGGGGTAGACAAATCTTGGATGGAGGTTGTTTTCTTTCAGAGTTTGGAATATGTCGCTCGAGGCCTTCCTGGCTTTCATGCTTTGATTTGGAAGGTCGGGAGTGATTCTTATTGCTTTGCCTCTGAATGTTACTTGCTCTTTTGCTTTCGCTGCTTTTAAGATTCTCTCCTTGGCCTCTACATTAGTCAGTTTGATTATTATGTGGTGTGGTGAGCCTCTTTTCTGATCCTGTCTATTGGGGGTTCTATATGTTTCCTGTACCTGTGTATCGACCTCTCTTTCTATGTTTGGAAAATTTTCTAATATTACTTCTCTGATAGATTATTGATTCCTTTAGTTTCAGCTTCTAATCCCTCTTCTATGCCTATTATTCTTAGGTTTGCTCTTTTAAGACTGGCTGAGATCTCTTCATACTGTTGAATTGTTTTTTCTAATTTATATACTGTGTGTTCATTTTTGGAGAGGTCGTCTTCTAAGAGTGAGATTCTGTTTTCCATGTGGTCCAGTCTATTGTTATGGTCTGTATTGATGCCTTCATTTCAATTATTGCATCCTTTCTTCAGAGCTTCTTTTTGATTCCTGCTTATTTGATCTTTCATTGCTTTCAGGGTCTCTCTGAATTCTTTTTGAAAATCCTGTATCATTTTCTCTATTGAAGTTCTGAATTGTTCTTCTGGCAATCTTTGTACTTCTGAGTTGGCGGGTTCTGTTGTTGTGGGATTGTGGGGGCTCATTGTTTCTTTGCTATTCTTCCTTTTCATGATTTCAGGTTTCTTATGTTTATACCTTTGTTGCTTTTGGTAGGTTTCTCCCCCTCACTCTGTAGGTATCCTATGTCTAATCCCTCTCCCTTTATAGTTTCTTATCCTGGAGGTAGATAGTTGCTACTAGGTGAGCCTTAAAGGTGAATAGTCTTTACTGAATGGTTATTCTCATTTGCTCAGTATAATATCCATTTTCAGGCCCAATTCTTGTTTTCCTTCAGTGATTGAGACCCTTGTCTGTTGCCTCTGACTACGTGTGCAAGCGACCAGTGCTGCTATTGCCCTTCTCACTGCAAGTGTGGGTCTTCACGGTCTCTACTTGGGTTGTCCCTATGTCTCTCTCTATCTTCACCTATGGCAGGTGTCACCAGAAGGGGGCCCCAGGCTACAGAAACCGCGGGTGTCACCTTGCTCCAATTCTGTGCAAACACGGAACTCCATGTTTTCCACAGAGAGGGCTGGTTTGGTCCAATTTTCCCCAGGTACCACAGCTGTATGTCCTGTGGTGATCCCTGGGGACTCTACAAGGGTGCTGTGACCCACAGGCTGCAAGTCTATCCTACTCAAATGTCGCCAGGGACTGTTTGCTTATCCACACATCTACCATGTCCCACAGCAGACCCCATTCCCACCTCTGCCGGGACAATCTGCACTGTCCCAGACCCTGCATGTCCCTGTGGCCACGCTGGGTGGTCTCCCCCTGGGGCGGCTTGTTGACTTATAGTCTCATTGAGCGCTGCTTTTAGTCTCTGGGGGCGAGGGGGGTTGGTTCAGTCGCTGCTGCAGGCTCTGGTCAGGTTTCCGGGCACTGGGGACTCTGCTGAGTGTGGATCGAACTGCTGCTCGCACCTGTCGTTGATGCTCTGCAGTGCTGGTTTTAGAGGAGTCCTGGCTTTCTTGTTGGTGGCCTGCAGAAGCCTCATGCCGGTTGCTGTTGGCATGGTCTGACCAAGATGGCGCTGCTGCCACATCTGCCAATGCAGCAGTTCGGGTCTGTGTCACGCATGGAACAAGTCACTCCTCACCTTCACTGCTGTTATTCTGCAACTGCTGGATTCACAGTAGGACGCTGGTGTCTCCGCTGGACTTGTATAGGAGCCACAGTGCTGGTAGCCACCGGCAAAGTACTGACAAGATGGCGCCGTTGCAGCTGCTGTCGCCGCTGCCATTTGGTCTCTTGAGTGTGGAGGAGCCGCTGCTTGCCTTGGTCTCTGCTGATCTGCAGTTGAACTCACAACAGGTCTCTGGCTTCTCTGCTGGTGGCGTGTGGAAGCCGCAATGCCGGTAGCGGCTGGCGCGGTCCAGCCAAGATGGTGCCACTGCCATCCCTTAGGTAAGGCACTTGGAGCTTTTTACTTCCCTCTGCCTTGTCTTCTGGCTTTGATTCTGCCATGTTTCAAACCCTTCGTTGTTTACTTCAAGTTTTTGTTGCTTTTCTCCTGTGGAGAAGTTGCTTTCACGGTGATTGAGATCCAAGTCTCAGAGAGCACTTTAGCACTTTGAAAATGCCGTTTCCCCCCTGTTTCCCGGCCACAATTGTTTTGGTGAGTCAACCAGTACTGTATTATTGACCTCCAGTGATCACGATGCTTCATTATTTTTTTCAGGATACTTTCAAAATTTGCGTCTATCTTTAGTTTCTGAAATGTGACTGTAAAGTTCCTAGGCGTAGTTTTCATTATTTTTAACCTGCTTGGCATCCACTGAGCTTCTTGGATCTACATGTTAATATTTTCAAGAACCAATTTGGGGAAATTTTGGTCACTATTCCTTAAACATGTTTCTCCTTAATTTTCTCTTTCTTCTCCATCTATGCAACTTTATTAGTGTGCTTGCTATTGTCTCCCCATCCCCAGGGGCTCTTTTATTGTTGGTTTCCAATATTTTTTTCTCAGTCTTTTTATACTAGATAATTTTTATTGATCTGTCTTCAAGTTAATGATCATTTCTTCTGCTGTTCTGCAATTGTCTGTCTACTATTAAAGCCCATAAAGAACATTTTTCTTTCCAGGCATTATAAATTTCAGTTCTAGAATTTCCATTTTGCTTTTATTTAATAGTTTCCATGTATCTACTGAGATTCCATACTATTCTCTGATTTGATCATATAAACGCTATGACCCTATTTTTCTTTAAGTCCTTGAATTACTTTTAATGGTTGATTAAATGTCTTTGCTAATTGTAATATCTGAATTTTCTCAGATTTTATCTGTTCTATCTATTGACTACATTTTTTTTTTTGGTGCTGGGCTAGAACCCAATAGCATTCTACTTCTGAGCTACACCCCCAGCCCTATTTCATTTTGAATCAGGGTCTTACTAAGTTGCAGAGGGCCTTGCAAAGTTCCTGAGGCTGGCCTCAAACCTATGATCCTCCTGTCTTATTCTCCCAAGTAGTGGGATTACAGGAGTGTGCCACCATGTCTGTCTGCAATTACTTTTCAGTATGTCTTATTATCCTATACTCTGTATGTCTTATGTTATTTACCATGTACTAGACATTTTATATAATATAATAATAACATTCTCATTAGCTATACTCCTCTGAAGAATGATGACTTTTTTGTGTGTATTGGGAGTTAAATTGTTTTTTTAAAAATCACCTTAATGTGACAGAAGATTAGTTTTACACTGTTTTCAGGTTGATCCATTTCAGTTTTGTCCTCATACCTAAGGCAAATCCTAAGACAGAGAAATATTATGGGCCTTTCAGAATTTTGAAGTTAGTCTGCAGTGTTTATTAAGATCATGTAATTTGAAAAGGTTCAAACTTCACATTCTGCGTGTCCTGCAGTGAGTGGCAGCTGATATATTGGCTCAGCCTTTTTAGTCTATCAACTTGTTCATTCTTCTGGGTTTCTTGATGTCTGTTCCCCTTTCCCACACAAAAGCAAACATTTAAGGGGGTTTCACAGATGTGCCATCTTAGCTTTCTGTGGTTGTTTCATTAGTGATTTCCATCTCATTCTGAGCTGTTTGGGCAGCACCCTCTCTCCTCCAAAGCCTCAAGGAAATACCAATGCTGACTTTTGCTGTGTTCAGCCACCTGAGCTTCTGGGATGGATGGGTTTCCTGGGAAGTATGGCTTTTCATGCCCAAAACAGAAAATTATAGGACAATAAGAAAAATTTGGTCACCCATTAAGTGTCCTGAGGGGAAATGCCACAAAATATTAGGTCTCATCCAATTCTGGTTCTTTGTCACACTTTCTAACCACTTTTGGTAATTTTCTAGTACTTCACACAGTTGTTTATTTAATTTTTTTCCAACAGTTAAAATTATTTTCTACCGTGTTCTTACCTACTTTGTCATTGCCAGAGTTAGAATCTTTACGTCTTGTAAATATCTTCTTCAAAATGTGTAAGGATAAATATAGCTAAAAAGTGGATTATGAAAGAAATGGAGAGACAAGAATACCAAATACAAATACCAAATACAAATACCAAAAATATAACATGCAAAATATAAGAAAACATAGTAAAATAAATTTTCTCAGAGACTAGTCACCAGACAAGAAAGATCCACAGAGGCATACTGAGGCCCACTAGTCATGAACAGCACAATTAAAATTGTCCCCAGGTACTATAAATAGTACTTTTTCAGGGGCATTGAACCCAGGGGCATCCTACCTCTGAACTATATCCCAGCCCTTTTATTTTTTAATTTTAAAACAAGGTCTCACTAAGTTGCTGAGACTGGCCTCAAACCCATAATCCTCCTACCTCTGCCTCCAAAGTACTGGGCTAACAGGCATGTGCCACCATATCCAGCCCCTAAATACTATAAATAGTAAGATTTCCTCTATGGAATCTCTTTATATGCTGGAAAGTCTTTTGTTATTGAGATGGATTATAATTTATAGGGATGATTATGATACTGATAAGGATTAATATGTAAATTGCTATTTTGTGAATAACAACATTCATTCTTGCAGCTTCCTAATGGTTGTTACTAAATAAATTCACCTGAAAAACTTATACTGGCTGGGTGTGGTGGTGCATGCCTGTAATCCCAGTACTTGGGAGGCTGAGACAGGAGGATCACAGAAACCTAGTGAGACCCTGTTCCAAAAACAAAAATTAAAAAAGAATGGGTGTGTAGCTTGGAGGTAGAGTGCCTCTGGGTTCAATCTTCAGTACCACGAAAACAAAAATAACAAAAAAGAACAAAATTTACATTGGCATTGGAAAATCAAGAATGTACTGTATGGTAGAAGACAGAGCCTTCACACAGAGATTTCTTCTCTGTTTTAAATGGTCTAGAAATTTACAACTTAGTGGCCTGCATATCTGTTTGACTTGGCTTCTGTTGGACATTTCACCAAGCTTATTATTTCTATTTATTCTGGAACTCTGACTAGAACTAAGGAGGGGTAACTCTACTTAAATGGTCACTCTGATGTGTTTGGTTTTTACCACTTCACTGATTCATAATCAGCTTGTTTCTTTCATTTATCTTACTTGCTTGATTTTTATAGGCCTCTACGTAGCTCTATGAAAATATGATCAGATATCTTCACTAAAAACAAACAGTTATAAACAAACTAGGCTCTTTAAAATAAATCAAATTGTGACTACAAGGAGGGGGAATGTTCCTCTCATTGCAGCAAGGAAAAGGAGAATTTCAGAGAAAAAGGGAATTATATTGCTCTACCTCCATTTTAATCACAATGGAAAGTAATCAGTTGACTGCAGAGGAGTGTTGTTGCTTGAATTGGATACTGTAGAAATGCCATGAAAACAGCTTTCTTTAAGCTGGAGTTCTCAAGCCATGCAAGTTTCTAGGTGTATCTGTCAGGCCTTTTTTGCTTCATTGTGAGAATGCACATCCTCAGCCTATGCCATTGCCAGAAACCACCAGTAATTCTGCTTTTCTTGGGTGTATTTTAGAGTTCCTGATGGAATTTGGACCTGATTGTCTTGTGTTCTATTTCTATATCCTGGACTCCTTACTCGATTTCCATTTCTGGAAGGTATTCTTTGTGCAGAAAAGGCACTGGTTTAGAGATGGCTCCCTGGTACTTTCTTGGTTGTTCCTCTTCATCTGTACCTCTTCATGAACATCTTGGTTTTGGTACATTGACTCTATGGGGACCAGGAAAGACTCATCAACTTTCTTCCCCATAATGAGTGAACGGGGTTTCCTCTGTGGTGGATGAACTAAGTTGGTATAAAAGGATAGCTCCCTTGTATTAGTATCCATGGTAACAGTCTAGGCAAGAAACAAGCATGTGAATACTACTTATCCACTCCAGGAATTTTCAGGATTGCTATCAAAATGAGACCCCCCCAAAAAAATTCAGTCCTTACACAAGAAACAGGAATTCCTCTGCATTATGAAATGCCCTCTTGACCATCTCCCTTTTCCCACCTTCCACCCAAAAAGCAGCTGCCTCTATTGTGGTCTCTATTCTGAACTGGAGCAACTATTCCCATACAATTATGTTCTTCCATCTTCAAGTACTCTGTTTCTTTATATTTTCACTGGGAATGGAGAACAGACAAGGGAGGAAGAGGATTTGGGGGAGCATGGAATTTTTCCATGTCTTTTAGTGCTATCAGTATTTTGTCCCTTCACTCCAATTAAGCTCACTGAATCTGTCTTTGTACAAGATGACTTACAGGAAAACAGCCACTCCTCCCCCACTGTCTGCTGCCCCACCCCCAACATGTAATCATGATTTCTATGACTACTTAATTTTAAAATTAAGGATTCTGGGCAGATGTTGACAAAACAAACCTTCTGTCATGGGTGATACAGTTTCTGGGTTTGCTAAAGCATCTCTTATCCCTGTGAACGCCAGTCAATGCATGTTCCTGTGTGCAGAGAAAGGGTTAAAAAGCACTGGCAGAACACCATGCATGTGTTAATTCCTGCTGCAGCAGCACGCACCACTTCCTCTTTGACCTCATAGTTAATCTGCATGATAGTTAATCACGCAGAGACACTAGTGATTTTTTCCTATTTCTTTTAAACACACACACACACACACACACACACACACACACACACAGGAGCGCTGCCTTCTCTAAAGGGAAAGAAAAAAAAAAAGGAAAAGAAAGAAAACAAAACAAATAAAATAGGAAATGATGGAGCTGGGGGAGTTCCCGCGAGTGTGAGCAGCATAGAAGTGCGTGCCTTTCTCTCTTGTCTCGGTGCGCATCTCTCCCTGCACCCTCCCCCTGCCTCAATTATATTATTCCCCCAGACTTGGAAGCCGCTGCCTGAGCTGATGCTTTGATGGTATCTGCAAGCCTTTGTGCTGATCTTATTTCTGCCCCCTGAATATTAATTCCCGAAGCTGGTAGCAATACATCTCCCCAGTGACGGGACCTACTAGAGGCAGGTGGGGGGAGCCACCATCAAACCATAAGCATAATAATAATACAAAGGGGAGGGATTCTTCTGCAACCAAGAGGCAAGAGGCCAGAGGGGGAAAAAAGCGATGAGTTCGCCAAATACATGGAGCGCAGGAAGCTCAGTCTACTCGACTCCTGTATTTTCACAGAAAATGACGGTGTGGATTCTGCTCCTGCTATCGCTTTACCCGGGGTAAGCTGTGCCTTTTTAGGCGTCGTTTTGTTTCTGAGAGATGGGGGAAGGGGTAGGGATGTGGAATTAGGAAGACCACCCAGATTTAAAGCACTCTCCTAGGACTGGGGGCTTTATAATCTAAGGCAGAGTAAATACCTGGGGCGGGAATAGGAGGGAAGAAAGAGGAAGGTCACGGTCGTGTATGCTTTTATTGGATTTTATTTTTTGTGTTGTTTTAGCCCGGTAAAGCTAGCCTGGTAAAGACTGTGTTTGGGGAATAGCATTTTGATACTGCTACAGTCGAATGTGGAGGTGGGCTAGGCTGATAGATGCTGGCGTTTGAGCCATGTTGAAGGCATTTCGAGGGGGTCTGGAGGAGAAGATCGCAAATGGGGTCCTGACACACAGAAAAGATATGTGTCAGGAAGGATGGGGGTGGGGTAGGGAGGGCAGCTCTGTTTCAGTACACTGGAGTACCCCTTGAGCCTGCACCGGGGGTTTCAGTTAGCCAGGTTTTCTATCCAGCCCCATTGACCTGGCAGCATGGTTCAGCACCAAGGACAGCAGTCCTGGTCAGGGCTAGACAGAAAGAGGCTTGTCACACCAGGTAGAATGTCTCTGAATCTGAACAGGACATCCATACAGTCAGAAGGCCCATGGAGCCCAGGAGCCCTAATGAAGCCGAAGCCTAGGGACTGTCCTGATGATTGCGATTCCATCCTTCAGATGGGAGGGGGACTGCTGGGCATCGGGTGGGGGATGTGGTTGAAGGAATGCTTAGGGGGATACATGTCTGCAGAAGAGTTGGTCTTGCTGCAGTCTTGGAAAACATGCTGAAATGAATGCACGTGATGTCAAAATTCTGAAGTATGCATTAGTGTTTTAAAGCCTTGCTGCCCTGAGTAGAAAAGAGAGGAAGGGGAGGGGAATGGACCCCTAAAAATGTTGAGCATGTGTGTGCCCTAAAATGTTTTTCATCTAGATTTTCTTGAACTTTCTGGAACCCAAAGTATCAGGGGAGAATCCCTCCACATAGTATAGCACACCATTCATCTACCCACATAAATAGCTCTCACCACGTCACAATTTCCAACCAGGACCAAAGGTAGGTTAGGGGTCCACTATTTACATTACTTGCACTCTTCTGTTTTGCCACTTTGAAGTAAGGCTCTATAAGACTTACCCCACATTCTCCCTACTCTTCAACCTCCCAAATTATTTTTAAAAAGCTATAGAAGAAATAATGACACTACCCTAAGGTTTTCTTAGGAATTGACACTCTCACGTAGTAGTTGTAACAAAATAAGCAGAAAGAGATGGGGGGTTAAACTATTTTTTAATCTTATTGAAAATATCTCATCGACTTCTCTGGTCCCCATTCTCTAGGATGGGTGATGGGACATGTAGATGGCTGACAAATAAGAGCTTCAGACAAAACAAGGAGTAAAAGCGTCACTTTGCAGTTTCTAAGTAGACAGGGTCTGCTTCATTCTTCTAGCACTTCCCATACATTACTCTTTTTACTATAAGAATAGAAGACAATTTTTATTAAAAGTGTAAGATTAAGAAGTTTACTCAGAAAAGGAGAGGGCCTTTTATTATAAATGGTTTTATGTATAATGCATTTGGGTAGAATCCTGGAAAAAAATGATTTTTCTATTCAAAGTGTACACATACATTTTTCTATTTAATGCTGTGTGTTGTTCTCAAAATTTTTTTTTAAAAATTAGAGAGTTCATAGGTGCTTACTGATAGAACATAACTTTCCTATATTCCTACAGTGCATGAAACCTGTGGATTAAAAACTTGACAAGACATGGGGGAATATATCTTTATTTTTTCTATTCACATCATTTTAGGAAACAATTTTGAAACTAAGTAGATGATGGTTCAATTTTAACAAAAATATTTCATTTTATTATTGTTTATAATGCTACAGTATTTAAGATGTCTCCTTGTTGTAATAGTCCTACCTTTTTATTCTAATATCTAAAAATCAATACTTGATGATAAATTTTATTTCTCAATTCTTATAAGAGTAGCCCAGATGACCTTTTTAAATAGCTTTAAGTAATGAGAATTATGTGTCATCAAAACTCTCCAATAGGGGGATTTATTATTTATTTTCTCAGTAATGATAGAGAATGGAGTCATTGCAGTTTGATGCAGAGAATGTGATCAGAGTTTCTGTTTGCTGCAATCCCATAAAAAAAGCCACTTGAATGTCTGAGTAGGGCTGGATGAAAACAGAAGCTTTGATCTCTAAATCTGATGCTGAAAAAGAATAGTAAGTCACTGAAACAAATTTGGGACCCTGGGAACCTTTTGGGTTAATAGTATAATCACATAATAGTATAATCACATAAAAAGTTGGAGAAAAATAAAAGAAAGTTTTAAATAACATTTTTATTTACAAAACTCTGAATAAGCTTTTCTCCTTTATTGAATGACTAAATTAATTAGGTTGTGTCTACATAAAGGTAAAACAGGAAAATAAAGCATTGGAATGAATATATTAGTGGCCATTGTCTCTCCTTAGAAATGAAATAATCCATTTCAGAAACTCAGAAGTTTTCCAAACATCACATGTTGTTTACAGTGCAGTCATAAGAATTGCCTAAGGACTTAACTAAAATGGAGACTACTAAACCATATACTGGATGATTCTGAATCATTCTGCCTGGAGTAGAGTCTAATATATTCACTTATAAGAAGTACCCAAGATCTCACTTTGAAGAAAATAGATTTATACTTTGCTAATATCCAAAATTTTATTCCTTACCCTATTTAATATTTATGAGCACATTGATTTCTATTCTTTTACTATTCAGCTGGTCACCATGAATTTATGTCACATTCAGAATTTTTATTTACATGTAAATCATTGAGTGTATGTGCAAACTGCAAAGGATGAGGAATAGTATAAAGAACCTTAATAACCCACATCATGTATGAAAACATGTTTCCTTAAAAATCAAACATATGTACATGTATGAATGTGTAGGTAAGTATATTTATAAAATCTATGTATTCCACATACATAGAGTGACACATATAGGTTTTAAAAATGATTTCATAATTTTATAAATTCTTTCAATGTAATTTAATTCTATCTCAGAGTAAAAATACCCTAACAGAAGGAAAAAATTGAAATACAACAGAAAATTATTTGTAGTAAGAACATTTATTTTTATTTCTATTAGAATAAAATAACTCATAGTAATGAGGAATTGTTTTTCAAAGGTAGATTGAGCAGAAATAAGTTGTAATGAAGTTTTAATAATGAGCCTAAACTTTATTTTAAAGTGCTAGCATTGATTTTAAAAATGAAAGTTGAACTAAAGGTTTATAAATATTTTGTCTTAGATGTTGCTGTATAGCAATGTTTCAGGTGACTTTTATAAGAGCTAATGTTTATTTTTTATCCCATGAGTAAATTTCACAGAAATTTATGGACTAGGACTATGCACATAGGGGAAACATTGTGATTTTACATAAGTAATCTTTACAGACAATCTTGTTATTTCCCCATCTTCTAAATGTTTTACCTAGAAAAAAAATCTGACTTCATCAGCATATTTAATTGCTTTAGTTATAGACATAGCATTCCAAATAGTCTATCCTAAGGCAAACACCTGAACAATAAAAAAGAATAATAATTATGGTCCAGAGATGCAATTATCAACCACTATGTAAACAAAACATCTGTATAGTAGTCAAGAGTATAAAAATGGCTTTCAATTTAAATAATTAGCTACATAAGTGTCTCTCTAATATCTTAGACTCATTTTAGAATAGCCAATCTCAAAATAATTGATTTACAGTATATTTAATTTAGTGATAGACGTCTATTCAACATATTTTAAAGTTTATTTCCTGCCAAGGATTTCCACTCAGATTGGAAGGGAGTTAAGACTGACTTTGGGGACTTTATCACTGTTGTAAATATTATGTTACTAGGCTCATCCCTACCTCTATGATAGAATTCTCTAGACTTTCCAACACAGACTTTTCAGAGTTTAAGTAAGTGTGAATATAGATAACCTAGCCAAGCTACTACACTTGTAAGAAGTCAGTATTAAGCAGTTGAAACTGATTAAAAAACCCACAGAAAATAGTGACAGATCCGAAATATAAGCAGCTATTACATGTATATATATATATATATATATATATTTGTACACTTATCATTATATCATTGTATGATATTTGTGCATGCATACCTATATCTATTCACACACACAGTTTTCATTATACTATGTTATTTCTAACTATCTGTTGCCTTTAAGCAAGTCATTTAATCTGTCTATTATCTTGGGTCCCTAGTTTATCAAATGTGGTTGACAATAACTACTTTGCAGAGTCATAGTGGAGATTAAAAGTGCATTCATGGATGTATATGTATACATGCACATATATTTAATATAAATAGATAGGTCAGTGTATGTATATACACGACACAAGTAGGTTTGAACGTCTATTTGGTTTCTAACTTTTAAGAAAGATGTATTTATTTTTTTTGGCAGAGGGGCAGTACTGGGGATGGAATCCAGCCTTGCTTATTCTAATCAGGCACTTTACCACTGAACTACACAGCTACATTACCAGCTAGATGTAGTGTACCTAAATATCACAACTGGAATATCCATTCAAATTGAAATTTTGGGTTTTTAAGTGCTTATATTATGAAGACATCCATAGTGGTCAAACTTTCAGACTGCCTTAATTATAACTTTTAATCAATCTTCTGTGATCCATCAACTTGACAGAAGTACTTTGGGGAACCACATGCATGCCTCATTCCAGTAAAATCTAATTGTTTTGTATCATTTTCAATATTTATAATTTTCTGATTCTGTCTTCAGATAAGAGACACTAGAATGGATATCTTAGATCCAATCGACCCATCAAATAAATGAAAATGTTCAATCCAGTCTATTCTGGAATGGTTTGAGAAAAATCAGGCTTCACCAATTACACCATGACTAAAACATACCTTACTGTGTTGTTGAAAAGCTCTAGTCAGAAATAGTTTGTTATTCAGTTGTTTTATGAGTTTAGGAGCACATTATATGATAGTATTTTGAAAATGTATTTCCTCAATGGTCATGTCCCTGTAAGTAAAACATAGTTTAACTTGCAAGTCATTCGTTACCCAGGAATGCAACTACTGTGTCACATCTCATTTTCAAAGAGATCTTGCCCTCCATTAAGTATTTGTACAGGTTAACTTGTTCAATACTGTCCTTCAGTTATCTTACAAAATTTTTTAGAAAAGTCAAAAAGCTGGGCATGGGGTGGCACACACCTGTAATCCCAGTACTTGGGAGGCTGAAACAGGAGGATCTCAGGTTGACAATCATTCTCGGCAATTTAGCAAGACTCTCAGCAACCTAGCAAGACCCTGTTTTGAAACAAAAAAATAAAATAAGGTTGGGGGTGAGCTCAGAGGTTGAATGTTTCTGGGTTCAGTCCCTAGTACCACCAAAAAAATAAATAAATAAAGTAAAAGAAAAATTGTGTCAACTACACAGAATGCTAAAGTAGGGATAATATTACCACTTCATTGTCTTTATATGTATGTTTGCAGTATATAGATACTAAAGGATGACATATTTTAATCATTTCAGTCATATAAGCAACTGCTTAATTAACTTTGCTA
The DNA here is from genome assembly GCA_004027185.1 of Glis glis. Classification (NCBI taxonomy): domain Eukaryota; kingdom Metazoa; phylum Chordata; class Mammalia; order Rodentia; family Gliridae; genus Glis; species Glis glis. The sequence goes on along the minus strand of PVJS01005967.1, from coordinate 3,918 downwards.
TGGAATAAAAATATCAAATATCAAAGCACTTTATTTTTAAATTCTAGAGGAAAAAGAAATTATAATTTCTAGAAATTGATTGGGACTTCAATTTTTTATAACTGTGTACATCCATGTTCTTATGAGGAGGAAAATGGTATTTTTCTCCTTCTGAGAATTGTAAAAATTGGCATACAAAGAAGTGAAGGAGCTTGTGAAAAACTCCTTGACCATCAGCAGTAGGGTAGGATTAGGATCCCTCTTCCTTCATTCCTGCTGCATACTGTGCACAGGTATAGTCACTATGTTTCCTTCCAAGACTAAGAAAATTCTTGGATTGTTGTGAGACACAAAAGACCTCTCCACTTTGCCTTCCAGAGAGGGTTATTTTTTATTCATTTGTTCTATATACTAGAGAATAAATATTCTTTAAAAGGAAATAAAAAGGCTCATTTTATGTTACACATTAGTGGCATTAGGTAAAAATAAAATTTAACTCCAAATCATATTAATCCCTATACTATTATACTATCAGAGTACAAAATGTGGTAATAATTCTATAGTATTACAATAACATTGTGTAACTCAGCATAGAAAAAGTACCATGTAAACGTACTAAATAAGTAGTCCTAATATTACACTCCCTACCCATTCATAATATAAACCATATGAATACCAAGTAACAACAGTGGGGAAAAACAAGGGATATTTTGAATGCAGAGATCCTTTGTAATAACTTAGACCTACCACAAGCCCACGTGCGGTTGTAGAACCACAGTCTGTCTAGTAAGACACACATATAGTGAATCTTTTACATTTTTAGGAATATTTAAATAAAATGTCCATAACCAACTCAATATAATTATGTCAATAGTGAATATATTTTTGGTAGGAAAAAATAAATGATAGACACTTTTTTGTATTCTTTTTGCTGGTTGCTGGTCCTTTTTATAAATTGCTTTTGAAAACACTTTTGATATATGCAATTGATAAAAATAACTATAGATATAAAATTACAAATGAATGTAAAATTTCTTAATGCACTAAAAGGATAGTATTTGAGCCAGGTCTGCTCTTCAGACTGGATGTGTAATTATGGGGTAGCAGAAGCCATGATACCTCCAGCCATGGAGTTTTCAATCCCATGCATGTGGTGACAGGCACCGGCCAGAAAGTTGCACCTATAATGATTAAAATTTAACTCAGAAAAACGCTATACAGGAGAGTTACATGGTGATATGGGAAGATATAACAGATTTCTAGTGTGGTGAAAGCATAGGGTAATACTTAATGGTATTTTTGAAGAAGAAGAAGAAGAAGAAGAAGAAGAAGAAGAAGAAGAAGAAGAAGAAGAAGAAAGAGGAGGAGGAGGAGGAGGAGGAGGAGGAGGAGGAGGAGGAGGAAGCGGAGGAGGAGGAGGAGGAGAAGAAGGAGAAGGAGAGAAGTATAAAATTTTGAAATGTTAAGACTATTTTTTAGCATTTAAAATTGTCTACAAAATAGACAAGGAATTCTATAAAGGGCAATGAAATAAAGCAATTCTATGATGTATGGCATTATCTTTACAAAGACTCAATTTACTAATTGATAGCTAGCTGGTTGGTGCATTTTTGCTCCATCCACTTCCTACCCAATAGTCTATGTAAATATAAGATAAGGCCTTCAGGGTATATGCATGGAAATGGGTCTATTTTCTTATTGTCAATTCCTACTGATATATCTTCTCTGTCTTTGGCAATTCAGCATGAATAGTCAAATACAATTCTAAAGAGAAACTGTGACCACGTCAAATATGCTTATCAGTAGTGAACTGCAATTATCTGTAGAAACATTAAGGTATATATACTTGAATATAATAGTATCCAAGTATTTCTAGGTATGTATACTATTACAGTGAATTCTTTTGTAACTTTTTAGTATCAAGTGCAAAACACACTATGTGTGGCCTATAAAAATACATATAGAAGGTGATTTTAGAGCCTTAATGGTTTTTCAGTTTGGAGAGTAGATACTAGTAGTTATGTGCAAATAAATTGCCAACTGTTTGGTAAACCTATTTTCACTCAGTGTCTTCCTTCAAGTATTCTATGGGAATAAGCCAGTGAGCTCTCAAGGAATTATTACTGAACATGGAGAGAGCCATGAACTCAGGCACACAAATCTGAACTTTAACATAATGTTTTTATCTCACAGAACAATACTAAAGATACTTTTAAAACATTACATAAAAAGATTGAGTGCATATATTCCTCTTAACTCCAAATGAAAGAACAAATAAAACGACTATAAATTAGAGGATATATTCAGATATATTTCCTCTTTCTTAATAGAAAAGTGATGGATTTCCCCAATACCTCTTAGTAGGGAAAATTTGAAGGGATCATTTTTAGAGTTAGTAACAACAGCTAGATGAATCCAGGTGAAAATTATCATTTGACTAAGTCATCATCTCCTTTTAAGTGCCTCTTTGTGGATAGAAATCTGTATTCTTTATTTTTAATCTCTTTTATTTTCAATAAAACACTTCTTGACCTTTTTCAAATGTATATATTTGGAATTAATTATTCTTGGTTCAATTCCATAACAAATTTCTTAAATAGTAATTTAATTGTTTAAGTAATTCCCTCATAACCCTCATCGACTCATAGTTTATTGACCAAATTATTGAAAATTCTATAAACTTAAATATTGTTTAGTTTTTTCTATACCAAAGTAACTTCTATAAACTAAATTATCTTGGGGACATTCCCTAACACTATGGTCAAGATTGTTTATATATATAAGACATTTCATTGATATTGACATATTGAAATATGCGATGTCCTCCTCTAAAAATGTGGAGAGTGTATGATAACAGAATTGTAGACATGTTTAGATGTTAGTATTAATTCAAAGATCTTTAATTTCATGCTTTTACTTTTGAGATGATACTTAACCTACCTGAATTGCTCCACAACTGATTTATTGAACAGGCTGGACTTAGGTATGGCCTAGAAATTATGTTTTTCTTCAAACCTTTTCCTCACACTTGGCCAATATCTCTGGTAAATCCCAAAGTTTTTCCATTCACTTTAAGGTTTAGAATCAATTCATTTTCTGGGATTAAAGTCTCATTAAATCAATACTGGAATCTCCCATTCAGTTTTAATCTTCCTCTGTTCTCTGGTCAGGTCTGACTAAAGATTTCTGCAGCCTGACACAATTTCTTTGCCTTGTATGCTCTCCCATCTCTTGTATCATGCTGCTTTTGTCTTTTCAAGATTGAGGTGGAAGGAGGGAGGAGAGTGAAAAGAGCAGAAATATTTTAATTTTTACTATTTTCTGACAGATGCTGACAGGCTGAATCATTCATTCACGGGTGGGGGTGGTGGTGATGGGTTCTATGGAGACCGTTCTCTCCCTCCTTCCCCCTCCTTCTGCATCACACTATTTTTTGACCAGGGAGGTGTTGTATGAGGACTGACATTGTAAGACCTTCCTCAACTTCACTCCAAAGATATATCCACCCTGACTCTGCTAGTATTGCCACATTAAACAGGCGATCTTTTTAAGATGGTCCAGCAGGACTGCCTTTTTAGTATCCACTTAATTCATAAGGAAAAACAAAACAACATAAAACAAACAAAAAACTAAGTAAAATTGCCTATCGAATTCTGAAAATGAAGGTCTTTCTCACTTAGATTCACAGCTGGGGTAGTTCAAAGTGCTGTGTGCAGAAAGGGCTGTATCACTTTGGATCCCACTATGATTTATAATTACAATATACCAATAACAATTTCAAAAAACAGACAATGAACCTTCATATTTCTTCAGGAATAAAACGGGCTATAGCAGTCAATAGACTGTTCACATTATAGAGAAATGACAGGCCAAATTTCCCTAAGAGGATCTCCTTCTCCTCCTCCTCCTCCTCCTCCTCCTCCTCCTCCTCCTCCTCCT
>PVJS01005966.1:0-60000 GCA_004027185.1 Glis glis | reverse complement strand
TGTATCTATCTATCATCTATCTATCTATCTATCTATCAATCATCTATCTATCATCTATTTATCTATGTATCTATCTATCATCTATCTATCTATCTATCTATCTATCTATCCATCCATCCATCATCTATCATTTATCATCTATCTATATCCATCTATCTTCTACCTATTTTTTTACCAAGATTCCATACTAAAAATAGAACCATCTTACCTAATTTAAACTTAATATTTACTCTTCCCCCACTTCTGAAAAATTTGTGACCATTTCTGAGCTCTCCTCAGGCCCCTTTATGCCTATAGGGGGGTTCAGATGCTACCAGTGGAAATTCCTGCTAATGCTATCCAGATGGGATGGGCTGATGGTGGTTTCCAGGCCGGAAATTTGCTCTGAGTGGTTAGCAAGAGGCCCTCTTTGGCATGCCTGATTCTAGCCCACCGTTCTCCCATGTTTGAACATGTGGATTCAATTTTGTATGTCGGAACACCAAAAGCTGTCTAGTGTCCTCTGCAGGAGCTCAGGGTCATAGACATGAACAAAGCCAGGATATATCCTGAGTTGCTCTTTGGATAGGCCCTTCATTTGGAATATATTAACACAGACAACAAAAATTATATTTCTGTGACATACCTATGGGTAGTGATTTCTCTTTTCTAATTTTCTAAACCATAACATTTAACTTCATAATATAATTACATTGTATTATTTATTTATTTATTTATTTTTGCGGTACCGGGGATTGAACCCAGCGGCGTTCTACCTCCGCGCTACACCCCCGGCCTTATTTTTTATACTTTATTTTGAAACCAGGTTTCATCCAGTCTCCGCCTCCCAAAGTACTGGGATTACAAGGTGCGCCACCACGCCCGGCTTACATTGTATTATTTAAATGACCTTGATTTTTAAGCTCTTCATCTTGAAATAATTTTAAATTTATAAAAGTTTACCACACTACAACCTCATCAAATGTTAATATCTTATGTAACCATAGTATAATTATTAAAACCTCATTTATTACTTGGAATTCTACAATAAGGAGGAAATTTATCATCTATCTATCATCTATCTCTATCATCTCTCTCTATGCATAGATCAATCTATTCATTTCCCAATCTACCTGCCTATCTATCAGTTACTAATAATTTATTATCTACATATTGGCATGAACTCTGGGATATATGTTCAATCTATGCACTGTAATACATTTCAGCTATTATTGTATTGTTCCAACTGTCCCGTATTTGGTCACCGAGAGCCCTCTGCGGGGCCTTCTGTGCCCTTTGCCACACAAGCATTCCTTGAGCATTTCCTTACCCTCTGCCATGTTAAGATGTTCCAGGCTCACCTTGTACTTCCCCTGCCCCAGTCCTGGAATAAGTCACTCCCATGAAGATCTCTGATTTCTATTATTGGAGAATAATATTTATAAAACAACATCTGTGTACTAGAGGAATTACACTCTTTAAAAAAAACAGAAAAATTTTATTTCCTTGATATTTTTCTTGCTGCTAATAAAATCATGCTTCAGAATCACAACTTTTATTTAAAAATTATATTTCTAATATATCATATTTTTTGAAAATATGTTTATTATTTCCTTTCTGATTGCAAACTAATATTTGCATTGTGGAGAAATTTTAAAATACAGAAAGGTACACATAAGAAATAAGTTCCCATTACCAAGTATACAACACTGGAACTTTTTTTTACTTCTCCATGATTTTTGCTTTGGATTTTTATACACTAAAATAAATAAGAAACCATGCTTACATAATCGTCTACTTTTTTAAAAACTAATAATCTTTGAATATTTGCCATATTTATTATTAAAATATTTATAAAATGCTATCTAAAATGTTTTTACAGGCATATTATCATATATTGTATAAACACTATTTCTAAGAAATTTACATTTTCCACTTTTCAGCTTTATAAGTAATTCAACAACTGTCCTTATACATGAATGTTTGAGTTCATCTCTGTTTATTACAGATCACATTTAAAAACAGATATATTTATTTTATTTATTATTTTCCCATAAACTGGCTTATTAGTGGTTTGTTCGAATATCTTTTAAATATGGAGTGGTTGTTTTTTAGAATTCTATATAAATAAATTCCTGCTTCTCAGTAGGCTGTCAAATTCTTAACCTAATTAGTCATCACTCTAGCTGGTGCTTACCAGGATACTCTATATAAATATACATAAACATATATGTCGTTATTACAGCTTGGATCGTGAATGTCTCCCAAGGGTTTGTGTGTTAAAGGGTTGGTCTCTAGGCTGGCACTGTTGGGAGGTAGTGGAACCATTAATAGGAATGGTCTTTAGGCCATTCAGGGCACGTCCTTGATGGGTTTATGGGACCCCAGTCCTTCTTGTTTCTCTTTCACTCTTTGCCATGGGGTAAGCATTTTTGCTCTGTCACACACTCCTGCCTTGATGTGCTGCCTCATCACAGGCCCAAAGCTACAGGCCCAGCTGATCTTGGACTTAAACCTCCAAAACTGGGAGCTCAAATAATCCTTTTGTCTTTATAAGTTGATTATTTAAGGCTTAGTGATGGGGAGTTGCCGATCACCATTGTTTTCTAAACCATACTAAAATAGTAGTTTTAGATAAGACGGCAATCCTACTCTGGTCAGTACTACAAGTATTTCTGTCCATTATGATAAGAATTTCACAATTATTGTTCATAAAATAAATTAATAGCATTGTGAATCTTATTCTCCACTCTTTCCTTTCTTTATTCAGTTTTTAAGAGAAAAATTTGACAAGTTTTACTTAGCCCAGTACCCTAAAAGAAAATCACAATATAATGATAGATTTAAATCAAGGTCGTATAGTTTCATGCAAACACAAAGGTCAGAACCCTAAAGTATTGGTATTATGTCTCAAATTTTCTTCATTAACTTAAAAGAAAAAGCTTAAACTTATGTGCCTTACAGGTTACTAAATAAAACCAGAATTAACACATGGCAAATGTTTCACTTTTAATTAGCTCCTATATTGAGCTTTAAAGAAAAGCGTGTGTGTGTGTGTGTGTGTGTGTTGTACTGGGGGTTGAACTCAAGGGCATTCTACCACCAAACTACACCCTCATTCTTTTTTTAAATTATTTTTTTGTTTGGAAACAGGTTCTTGCTAGGTTGATGAGAGTCTCATTATTTTGCGGAGGCTGTCCTCGAACCTGTGATCCTCCTGTTTCAGTTTCCCAAGTACTGGGATTACAGGAGTGTGCCACCATGCCTGGCTAAGAGCACTTCTTTCAACATGCATCCAGTGTTCAATGTAATGTGGCACAAAAGCAATTTTTAACACAATTCAACTGCTTTAACCTAAATATGTTTTCTGCTTAAGTACATCCTATGACATAGTTTTTGAGAAAAGCTGAAAATTGTTTAACAGGTATATTCTACTCAACTTCACTGTTACATCCTAGATAGCTGTTGTGATAAAAAATACTGAACCACAAGTCATCAAACCAATCCTGGCTTCTTCTTATAGAGTAAACATAAGTTACAAGCTTGTATCGCAAAAATTGGTAAACTGAAGTTTTGTTTTCCTTCTAAGATGTTGACTAGGTACTTGGGAGGCTGAGACAAGAGTGCTGTGGGTTTGAGGTCAGCTGGTGGTAACTTAGCAAGACTCTGTTTCAAAATAAAAAATAAAAAATAAACGTTTGAGGGTGTAGCTCAGAGGTAGAATGCCCCTAGATTCAATTCCCAGCAACACACACACACTCAAAAATATGTTGAACAAGAGTCAGTGATCATCCACTCATACTGAACATGCTAGACCTCCCTCCCCATCCATTCATACCCATATTGCTGGGCCTCCATGACTACAGGAACTGCTGTTCATTGCTCCTTGGCTACCTGCATGATGTTTGATTGAAAATCACTATAGTTTTCCCGTAAAACTTGGCTGGATCGACTCATGCTGCTCTAGTCATCATAGCTGCCCCCATAATCACCACTCAGCTGCTGGCTGCCTGGGCCACCATCATTAGACTGGTCTGACAAGCCCATGCCTCCCATCACTCGGCTACCAGAAGCACCACTACTGGCTCCTGCTGTAGAGTTCAAGAAGAGTTCTACATATCTGTGTTACGTGTTTGCTTTGTCTTTGGATGTAGTTTCCACACCATCTTCGTGAGTTGCAAACTCGATATCTGCTTCACATGTTACTCTACCATCAGGACCAATGTCTGTGTGTACTCTCACAGGACTGAGTGGTAAAAAATAATGATAAATGTCATTCTTAGTAGCTCTGTAAGCTAATCCCCACATGTGTATACAAGGTTCGATTGTGCTTTAGAAAGTGGAACCACTATCCCCATGTCTGTGGCCAGACATTCCTGAAAAACAATAATTGACTTCTCATCCAAATCTACCTGACTCAAATCCATAAACATCGTTGTAGCCCCTCCACCATCAGCAGCACGCCTCATCCCCTCAAAGCCAGCTCCTCTGCCCATGCTGTTATACCCTCTTCCAGTCCCAGTTCTGTCATAGGTCCTGGCTGCTGCATGTCCGTAAGCTTATCATGGATTGTAATGAGTTCTAACTTCAGCTCCTTTGCTCTTAAAGATTTAGATAGACCCATGCCCCATTCTTGTGTTTCTTTACAGCCTTTTCAGCTACTTCCTGTGAAGCAAACTGCATGTAGGCTCCCCGTTACTTCTCTCCTGGAAGTCAACAGGTGGTATGATCCCATTTGGTATGATTTCCACCCCTAAAGAGGACTAAACACTTGTTTGTGACACCCAAAGGAGATTCCTCTAAGCAGTACAAAGTTATCACTGGCCCTGTCAGGACTGTGTGGACCCATGTACTTCAACACCCAATTTATTTCAACATGGTTTGACTTGTATACTCCAACATATCTATGCCCATAGTTTCTCTGTCTTTTTTTCAGGGCCAATTTGACGTTATATTCTGATTCAAGATCAAATTAAGCCTTCTCAGTCTTCTTTCTTTTGTGTACATGGAACCTTGACCCCCATTTTCAAATTTGCTATCAGAGGAAAACAAACAGATAACAACAACAACAACAACAAATTAACTACTTCATCAGCTGAGTAAGACCAGGACAAACCCTGGACCTTCACCAAGAATCCCTCCCTACCTTTTAGTGCCCAACATCACCATTTCAAGGGTCCTGGCGTAGAAATAGATTATGCATATGACCTTGGCATTCCTCAGTAGAAAACTCTTCATTCTGTGTGTGTGTGTGTGTGTGTGTGTGTGTGTGTGTGTGTGTTATGGTACTGGGGATCGAACCCAGGGGCACTCTGCCACTGAGTCACCCCCCATCCTTTTTGAGACAGGGTCTTTCTAAGTTGTCCAGGCTGACCTCAAACTTGCCATCCTCCCATCTCACCCTCCCAAGTATTGGGATTACATATAGGAGTGCACCACTACACTCAAGTGAAAACTATTCTTGATAAATTTTTCCATTGTTTCACAATCATTAAATTTCCATGAAATGAAAATTCCATAGAAAAAAAGGCTGAGGTTCAGAGAGTTAAGGGACTTGTTCAGGACCACACAAACAGTGAATTCCACAGCTAGGAATTCAGTCTTCAGAAAGTACACAAATGATTTGGGCTATGATCCCTATACTTGAAACCAAGTTTCATACATGTTCATATTTAAAGGAGTGCTATGAATTAGGAGTGGTATAGGAACTTTAAAGAGAGAGTGGTGATGGATTGCATATTTCTGGGTGGTTTCTTGGAGGCAGTTGAACTTATACCTTTCCTGAAAAACAACTCAACTTTTCTCAGGAAAATTGACAGCATGTATATCATCATAGCAAGAGTTAAACAGATGAAAAGGAGTCAGGGAGATTTCATGAATGGAGAATAGTGGGAGTAATGCTGAATAATTTCTGAGGTGATGAGCCTGGTAAAAATGATCTCCTATGATTTATTCTCTAAACAATCTTTCTTCGACCTGAAGAACTTTTCCAAAAGATGTATGAGACATAACTGAATGCCAAATCTTGAACCCAAGTCAAAGTTTTCTTTTATCATTATTCCTTTTGGGGGGGATTTATTTTTTTTAATTTATTTATTTATTTTGTGGTGCTGGGAATTGAACCTAGGGGCATTCTGGACTGGTGTTATAGCTCAATGGTAGTACCTCTACTTAGCATCCCCAATGCCCAAACAAATAACAAAATCAATAAGACTGAATTATTTAGAGACTAAATATCACACATTGTCATAGAAATCTTTGAAGTATGTTGATTATATAGATGCTATCAGTAGTGTATTATCATCAATTCACATGGTAAATTAATTAATATTTTTTTCTTAAAGTATATATTATTGGGAGGAAGGTACACCTGAAGGTTTTTATACTGGTACATTCTATGTTGTATTAAAATTGACACATGGAACTGATAGTTTATGAAACTCATGATCATGTACCTAAATATACTTACAGGCTATTGCTCTTCCAAATATTGCTGAGGCAAAAATAGATGCAGGCTGAGGGCTGAGTGATGGAAGTCGTATGTCACACTCGAATGCTCTCACTCCCCCACAGAATGTGTCTTGGTGTTAACTTCGTGCATCCGTACACCAGAGTGGATGAAGATACAATCTTCTCGCATGCTTCTGAGAAAGTCAGGCAGCTCACGTGCCAGGGAGAGGCAAGGAGGGCTAAAATGACCCTTTCCTCTGGACCCTGGAATTGCTATCCTGGGCTCCAGGGTGGGTGAGGAGTTCAAAGTTGGTGAAGCCCCTGAAAGGATCTGAAAATTTTAGTAAGTTCAATGAGAGTGGTGGTTGGGAGGGGAACAAGTCTGATTCACAAAGCTGTGTATAGAGTCAGAGTTTTTACCAACAGGATCCTGAGATCTTAAGTACAAGGTGTCATTCTATGTTTTACCTACAGTGAAAATGTCTTCCTATTTCTTAACTCTAGGAGCCCAGGAGGCACACATGGGGTCTGACAAAACCTCAGATAGTCTTGCTTCACTTCAGTTTGTTTTAATTGTAGATCTCTGAAAAAGTCTTGGACAAAGAAAGGGCATGAGGTTCCCGTCTCCCTGCATCTCAGTCTGTGATCCTCCCCAGCTCTGAGTTTATAAAGTCAGGAATGACTGGGCCTGTGGTTCCTGCCCTCCAGGCACTTACGGCCAGCGGTAGGGACCGTCACATGACCCCATCATTCCAATAAATGATGCTTGGAGATGAGATAATCACGTGTGTGTGTGTGTGTGTGTGTGTGTGTGTGTGTGTGTGTTGGTGGAGTGAAGGGAATGACAAATTCCTGAAAGAAAAAAAAAACAGAGATCTGTTAAAAGGCATTTGTTCCTTTACACCTTATGTCACTTTAAATTTATATGTATTTTTACTTACAGATGATTCATGAGTGTCAGACTTCATACTTGAAAGCATTTGACATCTTTCTAGTATTTCTATTGATATCTTTCCTTTTAGAATTGTAAGTCCTGGAAATAAGTGATTTTAAAGAACCTACTGTAAGCTGGACATGGTGGTGGACACCTGTAATCCCCATACTTGGAAGGCTGAGACAGTAGAACCACAGGTTTGAAGTCAGCCTCAGCAATTTAGCGAGGTCCTTAGCAACTTAGCAAGAACCTATTTCCAAGTAAAAAACAAAATAGGGTTGGGGGTGTAGCTTAGAGGTAGAATGCCCCTGGGTTCAATCCCCAGCAGCACGCGCGCGCATATACAAACATGCACAAAAGAACCTACTGTAAAGCTTTGCATAGTGAACATTCAATGCTCACCAGACCTATCTTTGTGTCAGGTTGTCTGCCTAGGGGTTGGCTGGGCCGGATGTGAGCATCACAGGGAGATGCTAAACAATCTTTAAGGTGAGTTCTGGTAGGATCTCCAGAAATGTTGAATGAAAGGTGATGACTTGATGGATAGATCACCCTAGAATCCCCAAATACCCAGATACTAGGTTAATGTAGCAGATCACACCCATTACAGGACCACCTACAGAAGACGATTGGACTTCAAGAACACTATGTGGTCAATCCTGATTGGCCCAAAAACAGGAAGTAGGGGTTTGCAGGCTCCAAGTCCACAGAGCTGGCCTGAGCTAACCAGTGCTAATTAATTACTGCCTATTTGTTATTCTGAACACAAACCAAAGAAGAGATGCACTGCCACACTCCCTGAAACCTTCCTCTCATTTATAATCAGCTCCTCATGAGAGGAGTCATATCAGAGCCTAACGATCAATCCCGAGCTGCTTCAGAAGATGCAGGGCGGGCAGCTCCCCAGAAAACAGTTTTATAGAACAAATGGTGTTCCAGTGGAATCGAGAAAGACACAGCATGGACAACTGGGTCTGTTCGTGATACGTCTTAGGATATATGTCACTTGACTAAATCAATGTCTTTATTCCAGTGCTTAGGTAACTGTGGTTTGGCCTTGAGCACTTAAAAGCATGCCCTGGAATCACAGAGTTTCTGCTAATTCAAGGTCCCGGTTCTGTGGATCCTGTGGTTGCCACTCAAGACCTGTGTGCTTATTCCTGAGTGCTGGCCTCTGGCAGCTCACAGCTCAGTCCCTGTCCTAGTCTGTTTTCTGTTGCAGAACATGGAGGCTGGAAAATATATAAAGGAAGGAGGTTTATTTGGGCTTATGGCTGGGGAGGCTGGGAAGTCCCAGATCATCAAGAAAGAGCTTTGTGCCGCTTCAACTCATGTTGGAGAGGGGAAGGGCAATGGGGCCTGCGCAAAAGAAACAAAACAGGAGGCGTGGGCTTGCGTTGTAACAGCCTGTTTTCTTGATAACTAGTCGCATGAGAGTAAGGAGTCACTAATTCCAGAAAGTCATTAATCCATGCATGAGCCCCCTCCCCCCATGACTCAAATGTCTCCCAATAGATCCCACCTCCTAGCACTAAGGGATTAAGTCTCAACATGAGTTTTATGGGGACAGAACATATTCAAACCCTTGCAGCTCCTCTCTGGGAATTGGCTCAGTGAATGGATTCAATCACTTGAAGGCAAGAGGAATGAGCCACAGTGACGGATGACCCTGGATCACCTAGGATCACCTAGGGCGTGGCTGTTAGGGCTTGTCACATAAGAGTCTTTCCATAGCTCCCTGTGTGGCCTCTGTTTCAACTGTTTAACCTCTTCTGCAGGCTCCTGCTTCCCTCTTCCCTCCCAAGAGTTGCACCTGTGGGTACCCCCCCCATAAACCTCTTGCACACCAACTTCAAAGTCTATTCCCAGGGAGCCCAACTTGCAACAGATGCTGTAAGATGAAACTGTTGGAAATGGGGGACTGCCACCAGCTCTGAGGTTGGCAGGCTGGCTTTATCACACCATAAGGCTGTTCTGGCCTTCCAGGTATCGTTAGGAAGTGATTCTCAACCAAGGGCGATGTTCTCCTCCAAGGGACATTTAGCAATCCCTGGAGATATTTCTGCTGCTCACAACTGGTGGGGGTAGGGAAGGTTACTGGCATCTAGTGGGTGGAGGCCATGGATGCTGCTAAACATCCTATAAGGCATAGGACAGTTTCCTACAACAAAGAACTAACCAACCCCACTTGTCAATAGTGCCAAGACTGAGAAATTTTGATCTAAGAAATTCCACTGGAACAACTTGTAGCAGAATGCTTCCAGAAAAATAATACCCAGTGAAATCTATCTGCTAGGCCAGTGGTTCTCAAAGTCAAACATGCAGTAGGATCTCCTGGTTGTCTTGCTGAGACACACTTGGCTTGGACCTCCCCGCCTAAGAATTTCTGATTCCTTAGGTCTAGGGACTGTGGCTGGCAGGACCTGATAAGTTGCATTACTAAGTTCCAGGGAGCTGTTGGTGCTGTTGGTCTGGGGACCTCACTGTGGAAACTGCTGCCTTGGGATCAACTACCTCATGCCTGAAGCTGCACCACCAAATACTCAGCCTCTACATGGAGAAGAGTGACAGTCTCCTGTTGTCCAATTGCAACCCACACACATCCCTCATTGAGTTATATTTTCTTCTGTTAGATACTGTTTTGATTTGAGTTAATTTTTTCTAACAAAGTGCAAAGGAGACAAAGGGCAGGACAGTCACAACTCACATTTGATAGGAGGGAGGCCTGGAGGGAAGCCTGGGGGATCCCGGGCTGCCCAGTGGGGGCAGGAGTATTCAAGACTGGAGGACAACAGCAACCACAGTCCCAAGACATCAGCTGGCATTCATTTGGGGCTTAACAGCTCACAGGGTCCCATCAAAGTGACAGAACAGGAGCTGGCCCAGCAGGCAGCTCTCTTCCATCAGAAGGGTCAAGGTGCCTAGAGATCAGGAGCCACAGGCCAAGTGACAGGGCACTGGCGAGTAGCCAAGTGGAGACTCAGCATGCACCTCTGACATCAGTCCTGGACTCAGGAGGCTGCAGCAGAGGTGGGGGCGGAGACACAACAGGAACACTGTGGGAGCACCATGGACCAGGTTCATCCTTGTGGTGCTACACTGAGCCCCAGGAAGGAAGGCCGGGCAGCACTGTGGGGGAAAGGAAGGCAGAGAAAGGACGGGGTGCGTGCTGCTGGGAGGCGAGTCCATCTCAGCTGGGGACACTGGAGGACGGCTTGCTGGGATGGGGACTTTGACCTGAAGGAAGTGAGTCATTTTGCAGACCAAGGAGGGAGCTCTAAGGCCCTGGGTGGCACAGTATCGCTGGCATAGAGCGAGGGGACCCTGATGAGGGAGGAGAAGTCAGAACTGGCCATTGTGGAGCCTTTACATCATGGTAGACTTCAGTTTCTACTCTGAGTGAGGTCCTGTAGGGGTTCGTACAGACAGGCACCATGGTCTGGTTTATATTTTAACACAATTGCTCTGAGAATAACTCTAAGGGTGGAAGGAAGAAACACTGGAGGAGCCTACCATGGCCAGCCCATCAGGAGGGGCGATACTGGTTTAGGGCTGGGAGGTCGCAGTGCCCTGGTGAGAAGTGTGCTTAGAAAACCCTCCCTCATTTTCTTAAAGCGTTCCGGTTGACATGCCTTGCTGGAGTATTGATGGACAAGCGAAAGATTAAAGAGACCTTAGTCAGTAGCCAGTGTTTTTAAAAGTAATGATCTGGGTTTGGCTTTTCCACAGCAGATCCTGAGAGGAGGGTTCATGTGAAGGCGATTTATTGAGAAGTATTTCAGGAAGTCTCAGTATTAAGGAGGGGGGAAGTGCCAGGTGACCAACTCTCCCACTTCGCCCGGGACTGAGATGTTTCCTGAATGTGGCGCTTTCAGTGCTAACATGGGGACAGTCCCTGGCAAATCGGGGTGGATGCCCACCGTAGTTTCAGAGAAGGGCTGGAGAGCAATCAGCATGTGCTGCCAAGGGAAGGTAACCAGCTGAACTCCTCCGGGAGGAAGGGGCTGGGTGTCTATGCCACTGGACCACTCAGTCTCCGTGCTATTCTGCAAATTCCCAGGCATTTCTGACTTTCCTTCCACAGGCAAAGTGGATCTGCTGGCCTAAGAACAGTCACCATCTGTGAGGACAGAGGCTGGCAGTTGAGAGGAAAAGACAGAAAAGTTGTGTGCATGCAATGGCTAAAGGGACAGGCAGCCTAGGGCTGCGCCTGGCCGCTCCTGCTACAAATCTTTATTAATTTTTCATGCTGGACACTCGAGGATGAAAACACACATGGCTTCTGAGGCTTTCTCTTGAACTCTGGGAAATCCTCTGAATGCTGAGAGACTGAAGAATTCTGTTTGGTTTTGAATTCTCTGTACTAACTGATTGATATAGCTGCAACCTTGGACTCTGTAATAAGCAGGTAAGTGCAGGTCGCTGCTGGGGACATTGCCTAGAGCCTCCTGCAGTGTCATCTCTTCCAGAAGGAGCTCCTGCTGGAGGAGGAGAGCCTGGCAGGATCTGTCAACCGCAAACACTGAGTCATAAATGATAAAAGTTTCTGGTAAACTCGCGGTTGAAGCCCAAGGGGCACACTGTCATCAAAACTGACTTCGCAACATTCTCAGGAATACTACTAGTGTTTTCAGCTGTGATGGCGATTTATCATCAGGTAACCGGTTTTGTGTAATGTGTGCCAAAATTGGTTTGATGCCTCTAGGAAGAGTGAAATGATGTGTGTGGAAGGTAGATTAATTAATGCAATTTGCTCCCAGCATCACAGTTATTTACAAATCAATTGCACCTTTCTTTCTGAGGGCAAGGATCAGCTCTCTTCCTAAAGAAGTGTCATTTTCTTCGTTCATCGGTAAAAGGACATTATATGAATTTGAGTATATAGAATTAGAAAGAGAGGATTATCATAGCCATTGTGTATTTTCCCAAGTCAAGACATTTATGGCCAAAAAGAAAATGATGAAAGAAAAAACCAAACCTGGAGGCGATGTGAATTTCATTGAGGGTAATTTGGGCTGTATTTCTACAAAGAGGAAGGTAGGGGAAAATCACCTTATGTCTGTATTTCTTTTCCTTGAACTAGTATATGTATAGTGTGTGTGTTTGTGTGTGTGTGTGTGTGTGTGTGTGTGTGTGATTTACGATTTATTTTTTCTCCAAAGATAGCTTTCATTGAGGTAAATTGTAGGGTTTTTTTTCCCCCACTGACTTAAAACTGCTATGAGGATACCATTACAATCTTTATGTTAATTAGCTTTCTTGACTACTGTTGGCCAGCATTCAGGTATTTGATTGCTCTGGTTCGATCTCTAAAGTCCACAGTTACCTTTATTCCACTTCAGATCATCTGAACATATCTCCAACTTTTCTGAACCCATTTCCTTATGCGAGGGGAAAGGAGGGCAGCAGCTAGAGAGGGTGGAAAATGGTATCAGAGCCAATTTCTCATGGAAAGAAAATGCAATCTTGGTGGATCATTCATAAGTGTATCAATTCAACAAATATTTATCAAGTTCCTATCATGAGTGGGGTCCTGCTGAGCACAGGACTGCAAGAGTGGATGAGAGCCAGGCGCCACTTGCAGTTTTGGGAGAAGACCAACCAATGGACAAGTGCAGCTCTGTGCATGTAGAAGCTTTAACTCTAACTAGAGGGCAACTGGGAGCCTGTGAAATTTTAGGAGCCTGGAAGGTTCCCCCAGAGGAAGCTGTTCCTGAGCTGAGTTCTGAAAAGGGAAGGGGAGAGGTTTTTGGCTTTCCAGGTAGAAGACACAGACTGCGCAGAGGCCTGGAAGGGGGAGGTGGGTGTGGCAAGGGACATCAGCTCCTGGTAGAGCTGTTCTCCTATGATGTGAACCAGGTTGGTGTTTGGCAGGTTCAGACTGCTGGTTAATGTGGGTCATTATTAATTGGGAGATAGAAGGGACAAAGGAAGAGAAACTTGAGTTGAGTGAAGAAGGGGACCTACTGAGGGAGATGGGAGGGGAGAAGAGGGAAACACCTCAATGGTCATGATGTGCATACACAAACTTATCAAAACTTATCACTGTGCTGAGCACAGGAAGGAGGGGAGGGGGAGGGCTTGATGAGTACTGTGTGCATGTATGCCTCTATCGCCCTGAACTTCACCAAGATGTATGACTGTAATGCATCAATAAAAAAGAAAAAAAATAAAGGGAGATGTGCACTTTAAGCATTTTGTTTTACATAAGACATGCAGGTGCACTTATCTTTGTCCAATTTTTATAAATTTTTATGCCTTTTCTTGATTATGTGTGGATCCACACTTTCCCTTCTTGAATGAGCTATGCCCTTTACATGTCCTCTGAATTCTTGCTTTCTTTCAAGTGGGGTGAGAAATTGAAATCACTTGGAAACAACCTTCTTGAGAAAGCTGCTAGAGATTAACATACCCTCTCAATCTTTTCTTGTGGTTTCATCCAAATTAGAGCACCATTATAATTAGAAGCTCACCTTTGTCAAGCCTTCCCAAAGCATTCAATTTAGCTTTCATAGAAATAATCTTTTTTCTTTTTTTTGCCTGCATATTTTACTAAATTATATAATTTTTAATTAAATTATACTGTAGCAATGACAAGAAGCACTGGCATAAACAATTTGGGGAAGAACTGTGTCTGGCTGAGCACTAATACAATTGGGGAAGTATAGTTTTGTGGGTCTCCTGATGAGCAGGCTGCCTACAGCAAAGTCAGTATGTTTTACACTGGGCTTGGAAGTGGCAGTTAATCCCCTGTACCAGTTAAGCCAACCCATCAGCTAAATGAAGGAATTCAAGGACTTTAGAGTGAAATCCAATATGGCAGAAGTATAATGTTCAAAGATTGTACAAACTGATATTAAAGAACTAGGTAGTGAGTATGTGAATGACCTTGCCTGCTTAGATGTCTGAATTTTATCCTGGCAGCTTTTGAAAAATGTCTCAGGTCAGACTGCCCAGGGAGTGGACTCACAGGAGGCATGCCTGGAGGAAATTTCTTTGGGATGGCTTCATCAATACTTGCTGGAAACTGAACTTAAACTGAAGCTACAGCTGAGCTCAGAGGAGCTCTTGAGCTGGGTTGTCCCTTCTGAATGGTCATAACTTGGGGCAGGAGTCTTAACACCAGACTGCCACCTCCTACACTGACCAGTAGTTGGATACCAGCTGCCCTCAAGTAGATGCTGCTGCATTGGGTGGTACTGATAAGACTGTATTTGTTATGCTACTAAGTGACTCTTTGTAGGTCCCTAGACACCTTCAGGATGGGAGCTGGTCAACTGGCTGTGTCAGTCCATTTGTGTTGCTATAAAAAAAACACTTGAGATTAGGCACTTAGTACAGAAAAGAGATGTATTTAGTTTAGAGTTTTAGTGGTCCAAGAGCATGGCTCTGGTATCAGTTTCTGGTGAAGTTCTCATGGGAAATAGCATCTTTTGCAAGAGCACATGCTAGAGAGAGAGAGAGGAAGCAAGAGAACAAGGAGACACAAGGCTCCTTCTTTTATAATAACTTTTCTCTTGGGAACGAATCCACTTCTGGGAGACTTAACCCCTTCTGTAAGAATAGTATTAATCCGTCAAGATCACAAGAGTGGTCTTGACCCAATCTCTTCCCACCCTTTAAAGATCCCACCACCTTTCAACACTGTTATGTGATTACATAGGGAGCAAGTTTTGAACATGTAAACTGCATCCAATCCATAGCATGAACTATGTGATTAGAGGGTTGGAACTTTGGGGCAGCCCCATCTCCAGGAAGAATAAGGAACTGGAGATAGAGCTCAATCACATGGCAAGACCAGATCCCATCTTAGAGTCAGTTTTCCCAGACCATTCCTGGCACCAAGTCTTTAGTCAGACCCTCCAAGAAGCAGACACTAAGGCAGAGATTTATTTGCATGCAGGTATTCATTAGGAAGTGTTCCTAACTTCTGTAGGGGAACAAAGAAAGCAGAGGTGGGGAGAAAGAAGCAGTGACCTTCGGAGCAGATCCCACGGGGAACACTAGATCTGGTCATCAGGCTTTATCTCCCTGCATTGACTAGTCCTGAGAGGTGGATTGTTCTAGGAGGGGGCGTGGCCTTGGGTGAGACCACTGTTTGGCCTAGGGTAACTCCTGAGGTGTCACTCAGAAGGGAGCCATTAGCCCCAACACTCCCAGCAACTGGAAAGAGCAAGCTTAGGCCTGAAGGAGCTCCGTGGCACAGCACTTTTTGCTAAAAGAGTTTCACACTGGGGAAGTGACATGATTAAATCCTTTCTTTAGAAAAAACAACCTGCCAGGAGTAAGAAGAAAGGACTGGAAGAGTTTCACGGCACATTTGCAATGCCATACTAACAATGTTGCTATATATTTATATGTTTGTATATGAAGTACAACATATTTCTACCATAGAGGAATTCTAATGTAGGAATTACAAGAGGAAGATCGAAAAATGTAGTCTGGAAGTGACAGTAATTTTGCCAAGATATTTCTGTTCCTAGTCCATATAAATCTTACCGTGATTCTGTTACTAATCAACTTTCCATCCACTAAGGCACATTCACCCGGGGTCATTCATCCGGGGTCACTACACATGCAAAAGCAAAGAGGCAAATGGTTTCTTACTTAGTGATAACAGGTTAAACAAATTGAAATGCTTATGTAATTTTCATAAGCATCCAAATATGGATAAAGTTATAATGGATGCAATGGTAATGAGAAACAGATGGGAAGCTAATGAATAAAAGAGGGTAATAGACTTTGTGAGCACTTAGTCACTGTTCTATCTCTAGCCCTGGCGGAAAATGAAGGTGGAGGAGGAGGCTGGAAACAAAAAGGGAGGCACAATGTTAAATTTTTTTTTATTCTCTTTGCTGTGCAAAGGTACAAATATATAAATATTCTCCTTGTTAGAAGTTTAGGAGATCTGAAAATTTAAAAAATAAAGATAAAAAGAATCTCTAATTCAGTCAACTATTAGCAAATAATTATTGCAAAGATTTCCATTATTTCTTCTATGATACTATTGTAAACAAAATTAATCATATTATGTATTATATCTTCAGGGCTTGTTTCACTTAATGTTTTGCTTAATATTATATCATAAAATTTTTCTAGTTATTTGAAAACTCTTATTTCATTTTTAATGTAGTAATCTATCATATGAAAATATCATATCCTTTTCAAATGGATGTTGAGGCTTTTTCAATTTTTTTACTATTATAGTTGATGCTGGAAAGAATATACATTACATATACATGTGTGTGTATATATATATGTGTGTGTGTGTGTGTGTGTATGTGTGCGTGTGCGCATGTGTGTATGTATGTTTGTGTTTTCTTTTTGTGATACTGGGGATTAAATTCAGGGCCATTTTAACTTTGAGCTACACCCGCAGCCCTTTTTATTCTTTATTTTGAAATAGGGTCTCACTAAGTTGCTGAGGTTGGCCTAGAACTTGTGATCCTCCTGTCTCAGTATCCTAAGTACTGGGGGTACAGGTGTGCGCCACCATGCCTGGAGGAAAGATTCCCCCCTTTTTTGTGGTGCTAGGGATTGAACTCAAGGACATTCTACTTCTGAGGTTTACTTCCAGCCCTATTTTATTTTTTATTTGAAAACAGGGTCTTATAGGTTGCTGAGAGCCTTGCTAAGTTGCTGAGGCTGGCTTCCAACCTTCAGTCCTCCTGCCTCTTTAATCCCGTGCACTGGGATTAAAGACATGCATCACCACACCTGGCTGGGAAGAATATTTTTTATAGAAAGTTTTCAATGTAGCCTCTATTATCTTCTGAAGAAAAGTATTTAAAATCAGGAAACCCAGATCAAACCACACAACTTTTAAAAATGCCTTTGATTAAATCACCAATTTGTTTCCAAAAATGTGCTCCATTTCCATCAGCAATACATGGATATGTTCATCTAACTCCACTCTTTCCAAAGTAGAGTCTTGTTTTAACTTTTGGCCAATGCATTAGAAGTAAACACGATTTTGTTGTTTTCCTGTTTTGCCTCTCTTCAGTTACTAAACTGACTCTTAGCCATTCAAATCTGTGTATAAATGGTCTTCTCAGAGCCACACCAGGAGGACAGGATAGTCCCCATCTAACCTTCATTCAGCTGTATGCCACTCCTAAACATCAAAGACCACACCTCCCAAGGTGCTATGTGTCTGTGCAAGAATACCCCATTATCAGGAACCATATTGCTACGAGATGAAATGTGTCTCCTCACTGCTCAAATTCACATGCTAAAGTCCTAACCCCTAGAACCTCAGAATGTGACTTCATTTGGAGTTAGAGTGTGTGCAGAGGTAATCGAGTCAAATTGAGTTCATTACAGCGATCCCTAATTCAATAAGACAGTAGTCTTTATAAAAATGGAAATGTGGACACAGAGATGTGCATAGAGTGAAGACAAAATGAAGAGACATAGGAAGAAGATGGCTATGTACAAACCAAGGAGAAATGCCAGGAAATGCTCCTTCCCTCAGTCTCTGAAGGAATCAAGCCTGTCCACACCTTGATCTCAAACTTCTAAAATTAAGAACCAACCATGAGACAATATATGTCTGTGGTTGAAGTTCCCTGGTCTGTGGTTCTTTGTTACAGCAGCCCTAAAAGACTCATACACATGCATCTCAGAATCTGATGATTCCTATCATCTTTCTGTATCTTTCAGAGTTGTTTTCTGAAAGGTTGAAGAAGAAAACTTTTAAAGAGCCTGTCCAACCCTGTAATGGGCTCCTGTGGACGGGCTGTGCCACCTTGTCCTCACTAGCCACACTGGGGACCCTCATCTACACTGGACCACCAGGAGCCTGCCTCCAGGAAGTGCAGAAGCAAGACATAAAGCCAGACTCTAGGAAGGTCTTGGACCGGGAAATCATGGGTCCTCAGGCTGCAAGAATATCACCATGGAACCATGTCAAAAGAGCCTGTTGGGGGAGAGGAGAGGAGAGAAAAAAACGTAGAGCCAAGGCAGTATGTCTTCTGCAACAAGGAAGAGAAGAGTGAATCTGGAGCTCTCCGATTTGGCTTTCATATCTGAGAAGCCGTTCTTCCTGTACCTGGTTCTCTGAGCAGCATCTAACTCTCCTTTATTTCAGTCACTCCAGCAGCTATTTTGCTTTGCAAAGAGATGATCCTGCACCCAGCCAGCTTCAGTTTCTGACTCTGCAAGGAAGAGGGGTGAGAGTCGGTGTCCTCCGGGGTATGTGGAAGGTGGCAGGACTGGAGGAGACAAAGATTACGATCACTCAGGTATCAAAGCTTGGGTGGCCCAGTCATTTGGGCTCTATCTTCATTGACTTTGGTGACTGAATGTGGAAAAATGTCTAGATTCTTCCACTCAAGTTGTCAGTCTTAGATCTTAGGGAGTAGCACAGATTTTAGGCTTATTTTTTAAAATTTTTATTTACTTTTTATTCTTCAACATTATAGTGGAGAGAAGAGAGAGGCTCTGCCAGGGAGCGTTTCTGTGGAGCCATGTTAAACCAAATGCCACAGAAACAGAAAAGCCTTTTCACTAAAACCACACAATTAACTCCTCTTTTATTTTGCAGTGATTAAAAAGAAATTTAAAAACCCTCCCCGTTCTTTTATAAGTCCCTATTTAAATAGCATTGTGAATGGCTCGAAATAACACCCCTAATCATATAATAGCATCTACCCACATAAAAGCATGCCAACGGTAAGTGTATAAAGAATCTCTTCCTATGTGTGTATACAGATATAATTACTTATATCTACCTTGATTTCATTATAACTTAAATCCTCCCTCCTCTTTATCCCTTAATCTTTCTGCTCCAAACATGATTAAAAATCTATATAAAATAAAGTCCTTGTCCTCAAATAAGTTAGAGTATTTTGGGTTTATTTTTAGAGGAGTTAGGAGAAGAGAAAATAGGTAAATAAATAACTGTGATGCAGTGTTTTATGCTATAATAAAAATATATACAAAGACAAGTAAATAAAACAACTACCATGTAGTGTTTTATATGTTATAATAAACATATGTAGAAAGTCATGTAAAGTCCAGAAGAGACTTTGTCTGTAGGTACCTGGGCTGCTCAGAATTCTTCCAAGGAGGATAATCCTTAGGTTGTGCCTCAGAGGTGAGAATAAAGATTCCAGGTGATAAATAGGTAAAAGTTGTTCTAAATAAAGAGCTTGATGGTAAAGATACAGAGCCGGATTGGAGCACTGCGACACTGGAGTCCAGGAGTGACTTGGTGATATTGAATGTACATGGAGTGACAGGGCGTACATATGAAGGCCACTTCCAGGTTTGGAACTGTATGATTCCACACTCTACCTTCATGCTCTGCGGAACCATGGGGACTGGCTTTCATTGAGTTTCAAGGAACTCAATGAAATGCCTGTTGGTTGAAGGAAAACAATAATTTCTTCCAGGTAAGTAGGAAGAACAATAGCATAATCTATTTCATTATCTGTGTCCTATGGCCATGAAAAACTGACCACACAAAAAACTGGGGGCTGATGAAATATTTTATTTATCTGCAAGACATTTCTCACTAGGATTTAGACAGGTGGTTTGAGGGCCACTATATTCTCTGACCTGCTCTGAAGCAGCACCATTTGTGACTAAAAGTACATTTAACCCGTTAGACAAAAACAAGTCCCCTATCTGTACCTGTTGCACAAATATCATTAGCAACTCCTGGGACTCTCTGTTGGACTGGGGACTTTGCCCTCAGCTCTGGGTGTTGTCTTCCTAAAGACTGATTGGAAGAGGCCGTGGAAGCCATGCTCAGGCCTCCTTTCTCAGCGAATGGTTTCTCTTGATCACCTCTCTTTATTACTTGATGAGGCCTTGGGTTGTGAGCAGGCATGGTGCTCATGCTGGTAAGACACTGACTCAGAGTTTTAGCAATGCTTCATAGATTTCTGCTCATTTTCTGAACTACATGGGGCAAAGCTGAGTTTTCTGAAGGAATTAATATAATCTAAGTACATGTGGACAACCCTGGCTTTCATGACTATATCCCCTGTGAAAATATTAATATTTCAGGGATGGTGTTGTTGCAGGGCAATAAGCAAGGAGATGAGAGGAGGATGAAATATTCCACTGTAAATCTTCCCCAGCTCATATTTTACAAAGTAAAATAAAAAGAGTTCAAAAGATAAGACCAGTAGGATATAGACACTATTAAAATACTGAAACTTAGTTGGGGGGCTGCAAGCCTATAATCCCAGGGAGGCTGAAACAGGAGGATCATAGGTTTAAGACCAGTCTTATCAATTTAGAAAGACCCTTAGCAACCTAGTGAAACTCTGTTTCAAAAATTAAATGAATAAATAAATAAAAAGGACTGGGGGTGTAGCTCCTAGGTAGAACGCCCCTGGGTTCAATTCCCAGTACCATATCACCACTAACAACAACAAAAACAAAAGGTATCTGAGCCTCCTATTGTGTTGTAAGAAGATCTTAACTGGGTTTCTTTCAATTATTGGAGTCAGAGGTAAACACAAGAAATGAAATCTTCTATCTGTGATTTAAATTAATTAAAAAAATAAGATATAATTCAGTTTTTGCATCTACATTCAGTTTCTGTAAGAGATCCACCTATTTCAGAGAAAAGCACTAGCTCAAAGAAAAAAAACTGCTTCTTAGCTTCCCTCTCCCCTCCATCAACTTCCTCCCCTGAAGGTCATTCAACTATGTTAGTCAGCTTTGCCTCCCTGTGAACAAAATATCTGACAGGAACATCTTAGAGGAGGAAAGATTTATTCTGATGCAGTTTCAGAGGTTTCAATTCATGGTTGGCTGGCTCCAAGGCAGAAACATCATGGCAGAAGGGTATGGTGAAGGAAAGTTACTTAGCACGTGGAAGCTGGAAAGGAGAGAAAATGGGGGGGAGTGGGGGAGAGGGAGAGAAAGAGAGAGAGAGAGAGAAAGAGAGAGAGAGAGAGAGAGACTCTTCCAAGGCACACCTCTAGTGACCTACTTCCTCCAACTTGACCCTGCCTCCAGTAGTCCATTCAGCTATCAGTGGACTTATCCATCGATGAAGTCAGAACCCTCACAATCCAATCATTGCCTAAAAGCCCCACCTCTACACATGAGACTTTGGGGACATTTAAGATCAAAACCATAGCACCAACAGAGTGGAAAGATGCCAAATTGAAAGTCAAAGTTAGGTGCCCTAATTCCAATCCTGGCCCTGGGTTTTAGCCGGGAATTTATCTTGTTTGGAACATCAGTATTCTCAGCTCTGCAGTGAAGGGGCTGGTCCTTGGAAATGAATGGAGTCAATGCATTGGAGTTATTTTGGATGATAAAGAAAAACTAGTTAACGATACATAAATAATAGAAAATGGGAGAGTGATTATGTTACCTTAGAAACTACAGAAGCAAAAAGAAGAGAGGCAGAATCCCCTACAAACTCAAAGAAGATAAAGACATCAAAATGTTCAAAGAAAAGCCAATAGGCTCAGCACTTTGAAGGAAACAGAGCTCCAGAGGGACCTGTGGCTCTAGAGACAGGGTTCTCCCCACCCAGGTACAAAGCCTCCACGCTAGGAACCAAGGAGAAATGGGCAGAGAAGAGACATCTAAAAATGTGAGTGTACAAAAATCAAAACAAAACACACGGAAAAGAGAGAAAAACATAAACAACAAAAATAAATATAAAGAAAATAAAAATGAAAAACTAAGCACGGTTCAAGTGACCTCAGAATACAGCCTAAAGATGGGTGGGGATGCTCATATATGGAGATGCTCTTATATGAAAACAATGGAAGAATTATCTTTTGAAGGGCAAGATTGATGATATTACCTTTTTTTTGGTGGTACTGCAGATTGAACTCAGGAATGTTCTTCCACTAAGTTACTTCTCTAGCCTCTTCTTGTTTTAATTTTTTATTTTGAAACAAGGTCTTGCTAAGTTACCATAGATAGTCTTCAAACTTGTGATCTTCCTATCCCTGCCTCCCAAGTGCTGGGATTATAGGTATGCACAACTGCACCTGGCTGATATTACCCTTTCTTAAAATCCCATTTTCTGTAGGAAGCATTAATATTGAACTTGATCAGTTGGCACATAAGATGCTCTCAGACATCCCTTTCCAGTCTCCAGCTTCTGGCCTGTAGTTGAGATGTGTTAAGAGATGTGCCAACCCTACAAGTGGCACTCAATAAGTTCCTAGACTCTACCAACCTTTTCTTCTTTGATGGTGCAATGTTTACTTGTCTTCTTAGATTTTTTTCATTCTGTATGAAGCTATATCAAGAAACCAAACATTATAGGAATAGAGTACAAAGGTATCCATTACTTTTCCTCCATAGACAGTTACTAACAATTTATCGTATATTTTTCTAGATTTCTATGTGTATACTAACAAATACTATCTATCTACCATCTATCTATCTATCTATCATCTATCTATCTATCTATCTATCATCATCATCATCTATCTATCATCTATCTATCTATCTATCTATCATCTATCTATCTACTATCTATCGGTCATCTATCTATCTATCTATCTATCTATCATCGATCTATCTATCTATCATCTATCTATATCTATCTATCCTCTATCATCTATCATCCATCTATCTATCATCTATCTATCTATCTATCTATCTATCATCATCATCATCATCTATCTATCATCTATCTATATCATCTATTTATAGTGGTACTAGAGGTTGAATCCAGGAAAATTTTAACCTCTGAACTGCACCCCCAGCCAATTTTATTTTTTATTTTGAGACAGGGACTCACTAAGTTGCTGTTGCTGGCCTCGAACCTGCAATTCCCGTCTCAGTCTCCCAAGTACTGGGATTTCAGGCATGAGCCACCACATCTGGTTTATTATTAAATTTAAATAAAATGATATTGAATACAGTTGTGAGTTGCTTAACAGTGGAGGCGCAATCTGAGAAATGTATCTCTAGTCATTTTCTTTATTGTGAGAACATCATAGATTATCCTTACAAACCTAGATGGTGCAGTCTACTACACACATAGCCTGTATTGTATAGCCTGTTGCTTCTAAGCTACAATCCTTTACAGCACTTTCCTATACCGAAAAAAAAAACATAATGGCAAAGTATCAAAACATATCTAAGCATAGAAAAGGTACACTAAAGATACTAGGTGATAGGAATGTTTTAGCTCTCTTGTAATCTTATGGGGCCACCATCATGCTACATATGGTCCATCACTGACTAAAACATTATGTGGTGCTTGATTATATATGTTCATGCATGTGTATGTATGTATGCATGTATGTGTATGTATGTGTATATAATTGCATGTATATATCTTTAGAATCTTCTGTTCCCATTTATCCTACTTATGGATACTTTCTATATTAATACATAAAGATTTTCCCCCTTTCTTTTAGCATAACATAAAGTACATGCTATGCCTTATTTAACCAATCCCTTTTTAACTTTCTTTAGATGTTTAGAGTTTATTACTATTATAAACAAAATCACACTTACATACCTATTTTATACAAATATAGGTTTACTTATTTATTTTTCATGTAACTTGTATTCAACAGCTGTTTATTAAGCACTTATTGTTTTTAGAATCTGCTTAAAGCTCACCTGTGCTGTAAGCCTAAAATACCCAGCTTTCTAAATTAGAGAAAATTACTCTTCTCTCTCATCACCCTGTTCTTACACTTTTGTGTCTTTCTATCTTTCTGGATCATTAGCATTGTAAAGGCTGTTACCATTATTCCAATTTTTGAGCATCACAATAAAGGCAGATCTTTAGATTATAGATTAGAAAACTGTTCCCCAACAAACTCTGGAATATATTTAGAGCCTTTCAAAGACAGAAGAATCTTGATGAGTTAGAATGGATTATGTAAGACCAGGCGTTGCTAGATTAACCACATTTTCTAAAGAAGTTTTCTACATGATAAATATAGATCAGGGAATGAGTGTTTTAGATAGAGACTTTCTTGATTTTAGCAAGACATTTAAAATTTTAAAAGGAAATGCTCATAGATATAAAGGAAATAGTGTATTCAACAATATTGTCAATAGGTAAATTTATAATTGGTTGAACAATTATTCCTGAATAATAGAGGTTAATGAAGAAACATCAATTTAGGGGAAGCTGGAAATATACCATATTCTGGCTCTGTCCTACACAGAGTTAAGCAGAATTTTTTAAGGCTCTTATAGGTAGTCAGCAGCAGAATTCCTACATGCAAATGATGGGTTCTTGACTTCTTGTATAATAGAGCTTCCTTCTGAGTCTGTGGTCACTGGAACATACTGATGTGAAATGACAGAAGTGACTACATTATATAGCTGCTCCATTATAGGGCAGGGTTTTTTTTTTAAATTCTGAATTGATTATACAAAGCCAGTTTCTGATACTCCAGATATTTCAATACTGAAAAAAAAAGTTACCTGTGAAAGCTTGGTGTTGTCCCTTATTTCATTTATGTTGATTTTAAGCTTTTATTGTTGAGATTGTTGTAAATTAGGATGCAGTTGTAAGAAATTATACAAAGAGGGCTTTGTATATTGTTCACATGTTTTTTCCTAATGGTAGGATCTTGCATAACTATATTACAATACCACAATCAGAAAATTGATATAGATAGGATTAATCAACTTTATTCAGTCTTCACCAGCTTTCTCTGTACTCATTTGTATGTATGTGTATTTAGTTCTATGCAATTTTGTCACATCTGTAGACTCATGTGATCACCAGAGCAGCCAACATGCAGAACTGTTCCATTGCAAGGTTCTCTTGCAATGACCATCCTATGGCCCTTATGTAGCCATGAGAATTTCCCCTCCCTTCCTCCTCCCTCCCCTAACCTCTTGCAGTTTTCCATCTCTATAATTTCCATCACTAATCAGTTTTCCATCTCTATAATTTATCATTTCAAGGGTGCTGCATAAATAGAATCAAACTTTACATAACCTTTTGATATTGTTTTTTTTTGTTCTCAGCATGATTCTCTTGAGATTCGTCTAGGTTATGTGTATCAGTAGTTCATTCCTTTTTATTACTGAATATTTCACAGTTTGTATGTACCATATTAAGTTTAGAAATTCACCCAATGAGAGATATTTGGGTTGTTTCCAGTTTTTGGCAATTGCCAACAAAGTTTCTATGAACAATGCATTTAAATTTTTGAGTTAATTTGATTCTATTTTTTTAAAATAAAATGCCTAAGAGAGCAACCACTGGGCCATAAGGAATATGCATGTTTATTTTATTAGAAATTTCCCTTCTCTTTTCCAGAGTGACTTTATTATTTTACACTTCCTCTATATGTATATATGAAACATTCCATTTCTCCATACTCTCACTCTCATATTCTCCATATTTTCCATTTCTCTATATTCTATATAGTCTCATTGCTGTTCTAGTATGTGTGAAATGATAACTTGTGGTTTTGATTTCCATTTTTTTTGGCATTAAACAGTTCATTTATTGTAGAGTTTGAGCCAATATAGTATTTTGTATGATATGACCATTCACTACTATAATATATATATAAATAAAAAATAAATATATATTTCACTACTAATATATATGTGTGTGTGTATATATATACACATTTTTGTTGGTGCATTGTAGTCTCACATCATAATGTAGTTCAGAGTGATAGTGCACACAGCACTTGGTGAGATTTTGCCCAGCTCCCTCCCCTTCTGCATAGAGGATAGTGAGATTGGCTTTGGTAATGTCATATATGTACATAACTCGAGTGAAAATGTTTCCTTCGTTAATTCTCCCTCCTCCACATCCTCCTCTAAATCCCTGCCATCACTCCACCGGGGTCCTCTTCCATTATCTAAAGTCCTTCTTGTATTCCGATTGCTCCCCAGCTTCCACATATGAGAGAAAACATGTGACCCTTCGCTTTCTGTGACTGGCTAATCTCATTTAACGTAATGTTCTCCAGGTCCAGTCATTTTCCTGCAAATGACATAATTTTGCTCTTCTTTCTTGCTGAGTAGAATCCCATTGTGTGTATATCCCATAATTTTTCAATCCATTCATGTATTGACAGACACCTAGGTTGGTTCCATAATTTGACTATTGTGAATTGTGCTGCTAGAAATATGAATATCCGTGTATCACTATAAAATTCTAATTTCAGTCCCTTTGGAAAGATACTCAGAAATGCTATAGCTAGATTGTATGTTAAATCCATTCCCAGTTTCCTGAGGACTCTCCACACTGATCACAAGAGGAGTTGTACTAATTTGCAACAGTGTATAAGCATTCCTATTTCTCCACATCCTCACCAGTGTTTACTGTTGCTTGACTTCTTGATGATTGCCATTCTATGGGGTTAGATGGAATCTCAGGGTGGTTTTGATTT
Source organism: Glis glis (assembly GCA_004027185.1). NCBI lineage: Eukaryota > Metazoa > Chordata > Mammalia > Rodentia > Gliridae > Glis > Glis glis. Next base: position 33,315 of record PVJS01005966.1, on the reverse strand, counting down.
GCATCTACCTGATGGCTAATGAGGTTGAACATTTTTTCACATATTCATTGACCCTTGGTATTTCTTCTTGTGTGAAGTGTCTATTTAGTACAATTGGCCATTTATTGATTGGGTTATTTTTTTTTTAGTGTTATGTCTCTTTTAAATTCTCTGTATATTATAGATATGAGTCCTCTATCAGAGGAATAGCTGGCAAATATCTTCTACCATTCTGGGGGCTCTCTCTTTAGACCCTTGATTGTTTCCCAAGCTGCACAGAAAATTTTTAATTTAATGACATCCCATTTATTAATTTTTGTTTTAATGTGCTAATCTTTGGAATGTTTTATTGAGGAAGTTTCTACCAGTGCCTATACATTGGAGTGCTGGTCATGTGCCCTCCTCTAGTAATTTCAAAATCTCTGATCTACTTTCCAGGGCTTTGATCCATCTTGAGTTGACTCTTGTGAAGGGTGAGAGGATGGGATTTAATTCCATTTTTGTACAAATTGTTAACCAGTTTTCCCAATACCATTTGTTGAAAAGACTGCCTTTTGTCCAACATATGTTTTTGGCACCTTTGTCAAAAGTCAATTGGTCATAAGTGTGTGGATTTATTTTTGTATCTTCTATTTTGTTCCATTGGACTGTGTGTCTGTTTTCTTGCCAATACCCTGCTGTTTTTATTACTGTAGCTCTGTAGTATTATTTAAAGTTAGGTATTATGATGCCTCCTGCATTGTTTTTATTGCTGAGAATTGCTTTGGCTATTCTGGGTCTTTTGTTTTTTAAGATAAAATTTATGACTTATTTTTTCAACTCTGTAAAGAATGACATTAGTATTTTAATAAGGATTGCATTGAATCTGTAGATCACTTTGGGTAAAATGGCCATTTTGGTAATATTTATTCTGCCTATCCAAGAACAAGAGAGATCTTTCCATTTTCTCAGATTTTCAATTTCTTTCTTTAGCATTTTATAATTTTCATTATAGAGGGTTTTTTTATGTTCTTGGTTAAATTTATTCCTAAGAATGTGTATTCATCTGTTGTTGAATAGAATATTCTGTATATGTCTATTAGGTCCATTTGATTTATAGTGCTCTTTAGGTCTGAAGAGTCTTTACTGATATTTTGTCTGGAAGATCAATCTAGTGGTGTGAGAGGTGTGTTCAAGTCTCTCAATATTACTGCATTGCAGTCTGAGTCATAATATCCTGAAGAGTTTGTTTTATAAAAGTGGTGGGCCTTTGTTTGGGGGTTAAATGTTTACTATCATTATATGTTCTTGTTGGATTGTTTCTTTTATCAGTAAGAAATGACCCGCTTTTTCTGTCTGATAAGTTTTGGCTTAATGTCTGCTTTGTCAGATATGAGAGTTGCTACCTCAGCTTGTCTTCGGTCTCCATTTGCATGGAATATCCTTTTCCATCCTTTCACCTTTAGCCTATGAATATCTTTGCTTGTAAAATGAGTTTCTTTTAATCAGCATAGAGTTAGATTATGGTTTTTAATCCACATTGCCAGTCTATGCCTTTTAATTGGGGGAGTTTAGACCATTGACATTCAATGTTATTATTGAGAGATGGGTTTATTTACTGTCATTTTGAGTTATATTTTGTGTTTGTGTAGTATTACTTCTCCTTTGCTTAGTTGCTCATCTGGTGGAATCTGTCTCTTCTCTGGTTCTGGTATTTCTTGTTTCTTCTTTGTGTTTTATTTCTTTAAGTATTTTCTCTAGTGCCAGCTTGGTAGTTATAAATTTGTTTAGTTTCTGCTTGTTTTGGAAGACTTTTATCTGTCAATTCTGAAAGATATATTTGTTGGATATAGCAGTCTTGGTTGGAAGTTGTTTTCTCTCAGGGCTTAAAGTACATCATAAGAAGCCCTCCTGGCCTTCATGATATGGGTTGAGAAATCTGGAGTGATTCTTATTGTTTTTCCCTAAATGTCACTGGTCTTTTTGCTATTGACACATTTAGGATTCTCTCTTTGACCTCTATTTTAGTCATTTTCATTATTATGTGGCATGGATTACTTCTTCTTTAATCTTGTTTTATTGGGGTTCAGAAGGTCTCCTGTAAGCAAATGTCCATCTTGTTTTTCATTTTTGGGAAATTCTCTGATACTATTTCTCTGAAGAGGTTTCTAACACCCTTCTTTTGTGCTTCTACACTTTCTTCAATGCCTATTATCCATAAGTTAGGTCATTTCGTATTATTCAGATTTCTTGAATATTCTTGTCGTGTTGTCATGTTTTCTCCTCTTTTTCTTTTTTTTTTTTTGTGGTACCAGGGATTGAACCTAGGGGCGTTCTACCTCTGCACTATGCCCCCGGCCCTATTTTTATACTTTATTTTGAAACCGGGTCTCACGAAGTTGTGGAGGGCCTCACTAAGTAGAGAGAGAGAGAGAGAGAGAGAGAGAAAGAGCTGAGGCTGGCCGCGAACCCAGATCCTCCGGTCTCTGCCTCCCAAAGTACTGGGATTACAAGTGTGCGCCACCATGCCCAGCTAATGTTTTCTCCTCTTTATTGTTGACTCTGTGGTCAGTTTTGAATGAGCTGTCTTCTAAAAGTGAGATTCTATTTTCCATGTGGTATAGTCTGCCAGTGATGGTTTCTATTCAGGACTTTATTTCATTTATTGTCTCCTTCATTTTGCTCAGGGAATCTTTTGGATTCGGAGTTAAATTTCCCCAGGGACACCACTCCTACTCTGCCAGATACAATTATGTGAAACCATGTTGGCCCCTGTCCTCCCTGCTTGTGGTGCCCAAACTCCATCAGGGGAGAGATTGTACTGTTCTGAGTTTGGGGTATGGGTAGCTTGAGTTATTTAGACCCAGGGACCCCAGTGCTGCTCAGGTAGCTGCCATCACCTGCAATATTGTTGGCTGTTGGCCTGGGCACTCTTGACAGCCAACCCTGGCAGGCAAGAGTTTATAGCCTTCTGAGTCTGTGGCATGGTTGGATGAGTTACTTTGCCCTAAAGACACCACTGCTGATGATTCTCTGGTGATCACTGGAGATCCTGCAGGGGCAGGTGGACTGCTTACTCTAGGTCCTACATGAATATCTCTAGGGACTCTCTTCTAATTCTTATTTCTGCTTTGTCTGACTGTATCTCAGCCCCCACCTTTGCAGGGGAGGTCTGCAAACTCACAGATAACCAAGAGTTTGGTTATGGCCAGGCAAGCCCCTATAGCCATCCAGCCTCCCACTTGGGATTGTTTGTAAACCCGTGGACTTGAAGAGCTGGGTTGTAGCCACTTGGATCCCTCCAGGAAGGGTCTATACTTTCTCTTTTCCAACAAGTTCAGCTGTAGTCACAGGAGTTCATTGGGTGATCTGGTTGAATGGTATGGAGATTTGTGGTCTTGAGGTATTTTAGCATGGAGAGAAGAATTCAACATTGATTTTTTCATATTGGTTCTCTGCAATCACTGGCTTGACAGGATTTAGCTTCTTCTTTGTTGGAATTTATCTCTGAGGGCTGCCAGGTTCTGGCACTGCCAGCTCTTGCATGATCTCACCAAGATGGCTCCCACCTCAGCTCTCCGAGCACTAGATGAGATGTGTGGAGCTATTTTCAGTCCTGTGCTCTTTGTGCTGCTTCTGATTTAACTATGCTTTGACTGTCTTTCTTCTGTTGAGTGCTGACTGCTTTTATTATCTTGCTAAGAAGTACTCTTTGCACTGGTTGAGTTCTGAGTCTGCAACCAAAACACCCTGCCTTCTTCTATTCTGCCATCTTTCCATTCCTTTTAATTTGTATCTTAATAGCTATTGACATTGACCATCTTTTCATATACTTGTCATCTATATATTCCCTTTGATGAGATATCTCTTTATGTCTTTTGCCCATCTTATAATCATATTCTTTTTTATGCTGTTTTAAGAGTTCTTTATATAGATATGTCCTGGTAAGCATTCTTGCAGCCATAATCTAAAGATCTGACCATATACCTTAGAGGAAAGAAGATTTGTTTTCTTACAGTTTTGAGCTCAGTCCATGTGGGACTGGGAACCACAGATCTCAGGACATGGCAGTAGGAGGCTGAGGGAGAGCACATGGGCTGTGCTCCTCACATAAAGGAGGCCAGAAGCAAGAGAGAGAGAAGGAGAGAGGGAGAGGGAGAGAGAGAGAGAGACAGAGAGACAGAGAGAAAGAGAGAGAAAGAGGGATCAGGGGGAGGAAGATCCATATATATAATCCCCAGAGCTGTATCCCCAGAGACGATCTCCTCCAGCCACACCCTACTGGCCTACATCCATTACAATGGATTTATCTGCTTCTGGGATTACAATTTTCATGACTCAATTACATCAGCTCTAAATATTAATAAATGAGTCCTCTAGGGGACATTTTATATCTAACTATAACAAGATATGAGTCATTTGTCATATTCATGTGATTTGCAAACACTTTCTCCCAGGTTGTCACTGTCTTTTCATCATCTCTATAGACTTGCTAACAGAGCAAAAAAAATTAAATTTTGGTAAGGACCAGTTCATCAATTTTCCCTTTTAACTTTTTATCATGCTTTATGTATGGCTTATTTTTTAATTTTCATTAACTTTTAAATTTAGAATAGTTTAGAACTTACAGAAAAGTTTCAGAAATAGTACAGAGAGGTTTAATATAATCCATCATCCAGTTTCTCCTACTACTAATATCTTACATTACCATGGTAGATTAGGCACGACTAAAAAAACCAACATTGGTCTATTACTATAAATTTAATTCCACGTTTTATTTGATGTCATTAGCTTTTCCCTAATTTCCCTTTTCTGTTCTAGGGAATAAACCAGACTACCACACCAGATTTATTAGCCTTTTCTGGCATGTGAGAACTTTTCAGATGTCCTGCTTCTGAAAACTTTGACAGTTTTGGAGAAAGTTGGGTGAGGCATTTTTTCTCTTTCTTTCTTTGTTTCTTTCTTTGTTTCTTTGTTTCTTTCTTTCTTTCTTCTTTTTTTCCTTTTTGTGGTATTAGGGATTGAACTCAGGAAGGTTCTACCTCTGATATACACCCCCAGCCCTATTTATTTTTTGTATTTTTGAAACAGGGTGTCCCTTTGCTCCTGAAGTCCTCCCAAAGTTGCCGAGGCTGGCCTCAAACCTTTGATCCTCCTGTCTCAGTCTCTCATGTACTGGAATTAAAGGCACATGCCACCATGCACAATCTAGACTATCCCTTAATTTGAATTTGTTTAATATTTTTCTTTTTTATTAGACTGGGGTCATCGATTTTTAAGAATAAGAGGTGAAGTGCTATTCCATAACACTATAAGGGAGGTACATACTTTTTGACATCACTTGCCACCAATGATGTTAATTTGACCACCTGTTCAAAATAGTATTTTACAGGATTTTTTTCATTGTAATGCCCTCTTCCTCCCTCCCATATAGCCTTCCTTTTTGAAGCAAGTAACCAAGCATACCTCCTTGAAGGAGGTAGTATATAATTCAATTACTTGGAATTCTTTTGTAGCTGCTACATCAACTACTTTAAATTTTCATAGAGAATTTCCCCCATTCATTTATTCAATAGTTTATATTAGTATGCATTCATGGATATTTTAAACTTTGTATTATCATCTAATATTACATCGTTTTATTGCTCAAGATGTTCCAGCTTTGGCTATTAGGAGTTCTTTTAAGGTTGACACTTGTATCTCTTTGACTTATCTACATCATAGTTTTTTGAGCACATCTTTATAACACAAGTCATTCCAGGTTTATCTTACATATTCCATGACACAGTGTTAGAATTGGCCATTTCTCCAAGGAGACCTGTTTTCATTTTATTGGATGATGGTACAGGAAATCAATATATGTAGTGAGTGCGGTTTGCTTTTAAAGTAAAAATCAAAATGCCCCCAACCTTTTTTTTTTCTTTTTTCTTTTTTGGTAGTGCTGGGGATTGAACCCAGGACCTTGTATATGCTAGGCAAGCATTCTATGACTGAGCTACACCTCTAACCCCTCAGAATTTATTTTGACATTATGAACAGTATAGTGTTATAGCTTAGATCTGAAATTTCTTTTGAAGTCTCATGTGTTGAATGCTTGGTCCCTAGCTGGTGTTACTATTGGGTGTGATGGAAACTTTAGAAGGTGGTGCCTAGTCAGAAAAAGTAGGTTACTGGAGTGTGTCCTTAAAGGGCTTATATTCTCCCTTTAAAAGAAGAAGAAGGACTTCTAGGCTAAAGGAAACACAGGGATAAAATATGGAGAGGAGAATGGCAAAAACGGTAAGATGCACTAAGGGCAAAAACAGTATGAAGGATGATCTATAATGGGAAAAGAGGTTGGCACCATTAGATAAAATCAGACTGTAGACAGCCTTGAATACCTGGCTAAGGATTTTGTATTTTAATCATACTATAAGCTTTTTAACAAATAAAAATTAGGTAACTTTTTTAGGGGGTTGTCTTGCTATTTTAAAACATTTATGTTTGATTCACAGAAATAATGTCAATATTTAACTTATTCCCATATCAGTTTGAACACATACAATTAGAAAATATATTCTTTCTATTAGACAACAACTTGGCATCCCAAATGATAGCTGGTATTATATAGCCACTGATACTTTAGATTTGAAGTACAATTCCCTGTCTAAAACATATTTAATGATGGCATCATTTCCTTTAAAAATTATATATGAGATTTTGTTAATGGCAGTGTTCTTCAAATAGAGCATCTGGGGATACCAGCGAACCAGATGGAGGATGGGTCCTTGATAGATACGCTTCCTAGGGCAAAACTTTGGAAGCTTCTTAGAGTCTGTTTTGTTCTGTGAATCTCACTGTATTTTAATGCCATTGTTGGTGTAATTTCTTTTTATTGGGTAATAAAAACCAGAGTAAATGGTTCAGTGGGATTTTAAAAAAATATCTATGCTTTGACTAACATGGTAAGCAATTTATGATATCTTTATATGCTTTGTGGGTTAGGGATGTGCAGATTATCTTAAATGTGTGCAGGTTGGTGTCAAATAAATGTCAGTAACACACTGTATAGTTCTGTGTGTGGCATTGTTCTAGTTTCTTTTTCTTTTTTGTGACCCCTATGGAAGAGTGTGTTCTTCATCAGTGAAGACCCAATCGCTTCTTGCATTTGTCTGGTGTATGACGTTTCTGGCACATACATCAATTTCAATTGCTGAGTTGGTCTCAGTTCCCAGTGGAAGGCACATTGTTATTGTATACTTGCACATAATTAAACAATGACTTAAATTTGAGAATTATTTTGACAAGTGCTATTTTAAATTTTGATTTCTCTAGATCCATTAATTCTTTTTTTTTTTTTTTGCGGTACCGGGGATTGAATGCAGGGGCGTTCTACCTCTGCGCTACACCCCCGGCCCTATTTTTTATACTTTATTTTGAAACCGGGTCTCACAAAGTTGTGGAGGGCGATCCATTAATTCTTAACTCTCTGGAATTTTTATTTGAGTTCTCAAATTCAGATCAGACGAATATACTTTGAAATGGGAATCCCAAGATTACCTTGACCCTCATGTGTGAACCTGGTAACTGCTCCTGTGCTTGGTCTATAGACTGTCCTTTGAAGATATTCAGGGAATAGAACTATGTGGCTTGGAGATCAGAGTCAATGTTTGTAATTGGGATCAGTTGCCTGCTGGAAACCACAGTCAATGGCAGAACATAAAGGGCTTGGACAATACAAATAAAACTCAGTTTATCCAGAATAAAGTCGACATCATAGTTAGGGGAAATTGTAACAAACACTAAATATAGTAGAAAACCCAAGTTCAGGGAGAGAACGACAAAAAAAAGCCTCAGATATTTTGTTTTTATATAAAAACCCAGACCCAAGCAGACTACAAGATAATTGTTTCTTTTTCTGTATATGATTTTTAATACTAATCCAGCCATCCCATTTGGCATATTGGATGACACAAGGATCCTGTGACTATTCTTGTTACATAATTAAAGTAGAATCAAAGACATTGCTTTCTTACCACTCTTTCCTTTTCTACGCACTTTTTGGGGGGTATACTGGGGATTGAACCCGGGGGCATTCTACCTCTAAGATACATCCACAGCCCCATTCTATTTTTTTTTAAATTTTGAAACAGGGTCTTGTTAAGTTGTTGAGGATCTCACTAAGTTTTTGAGGCTGGTCTCAAACCTGTGATCCTCCTGCCTCAGCCTCCCAAGGACTGGGATTACAGATTTGTGCCACCATGCCCAGTTCTCTGAGCGCTTTTGATGGGCACCTTGGGAGAGTGGAAGAGAATAGTAATGGGATTTGAAGGAAGACTGGGTTTCAATGCCAGTTCTTCCATCTCAGCTGCAATCCTTTCTTCTGTTTAAAGTGAGAATAGTAGTAGTTTTTATTTTTTATTGTTGTTGGGTTTTTTTTGGTCAAAATTTATTTGATAAAAATTAAATGCCATCATGTGTAGAATGCCCGGCACAGGACATAACCTAAGTAAGGCACCAGAAATAACAACTGAGGCTAGTACTAAGTGGCAAGAGTTTAAAATCTCATAATCTGTCAATCCAAGACTCTTGAGACAGAGGGGTCTCTGAAATAAAAAAAAAAGAAAAAGATTTATTGCCATTATAAAGACTAGCAAAAGAAGGACCAGGTCCTGGGACAAGTTCCTGCAACTACCAGCTGAAGGGCCATGTAGCAGTTGGAATTATGTGTGCTGGACCAGAACTGAGAGTATTTATTTATAGCAAAAATTGGGGGAAGGCATAAGATTGGATTTAAGGAAGAAGATTATGGAACAGTTTGGAATACAGAAAACCGTGAGGCACTAAGGAAGGAATTAGGGAAATGTGTGTAAGAGCAGGAAGAGTCATGCTGGAAGGTCAAGTGAGCAGAGGGGCACCTCTATAAACTTTAAATCTTCCAAGAAGAGGCAAGGATGGACTAGGTGGAAATCATTTATTCCCATCAGAAGAAACAGGAAAGCAAATAAGATGACCTCCTGTTTACCTCCTTTCAGGTCATTGGAAGCAAGTGGTTCTACACAGAAGGATTCAGGTAGAAGATGATCAGCTGTAACCCATGGATATTTGACAGCACCAGAGAGATGAAGGTTTGGCCTTTCCCTGCTGGGACTTCATGGTGTCTACAAATCCAAAAGGCAAGTTCTCCCTGCATTTCTAAAGGATTACAAACAACTTTATGATATTGGGTTGCTCTCCTATCATTCTGTTTTATCATTCCCACTTTAATTACAGGAAGACCTGCATAAGGGAGTATGTTTTTACCTTCTTCTCCACCAAAGGGAATTTTAATTAGGAGCAGATTGCTGAGATAAGAGGGGAAGTGAATCCTAGACTCAAAGCATTGCTCCTCCTATTCCTGGTATGAGCTCTTCTTGCTCCAACTTTAATTTTTCTCTTTTCTCTGTGATTGGCACATTAACCTCTGAGCTCTGAACTATCTTTATAATCATCAAGGGTAAGAGAATTGCAGTATTTACCTTCAGTTGAACTATACTAGTCATGTAAGTTTAGATTTATTGGTTGGGGAGATGAAGATAAAATCAATTTAAGGCATCCATTTTCCATGGGAATTTAGATTTTGCTCAGAGTTTTGTAAGCTGACAGGATCATTTTCTGAAATACTTGTTCTCACAAGTGTTTGAGAAATTCAGAGAAAGCACACAACCTTTTTTGTTTGGTTGCATCTTTCATAATTTAGAGGATCCAACAGATTTGAACTGTAGGAAGGATGAACACCATTAACTTTTTTTAAAAAAAATTTAACACAAAGTAGTAGGAGTGGTTAACTCTTATTTTAGGGTTCAAAAACTGAAGGTCAGAATGACAAAGTCATTTTCTGCTTCTCAAAGAGAAAAGATATTCATTATGAGTATTTTTACAAAGAGGGAAAATCACTTCAAATGAGGCACTCAGCTAAAAAGGATTGATTTCTTGCTATAAATCTATATGTATGTCTCAAAAACTGTCATAAGCACCAATAGCACTTTTTATGTGAGTTCATAATAATCTCAAAATATAACGATGTTCATTTTCTTCTGAATTGCCATCATTTGACACTTGTGCGATTGCTGACTTTGGCAAATCAGTTACTGTTTCCAATATTAAAAATAGACATTCAAACCCACCAATTGAATTAAGGTATTAAGTGTTATATTAAGTAAAACTTTTCCAGGGTTGCTCTGAAATCATTTAAAAGTTAACTTTTTATAGACATCTCCTTTTTACACTTGACTAAGGCAACTTAAAAAATTATAAATACAATTCTTTCTCAGCTGTGGCCATGAACAAGATTGGTTCTGAGTGTCATAAACTGACTGGGGAATAATTCTTTGCAATGTGGTGGTTGGAAGAGGCACTGCAGTAACTCAGTTTTAATGGCCAGCCATCAACAAGATCCTGCTATATATAATGAGCTCTAGTGTTTCACAGCTGTATTAGTAAATCTTGGTAGAGGTTTTGGGATACTCTGGCAGGCCTTATAGTCCTGTACCCAAGTTCAGCATTCAATTTACAACTTTTGTGTTAAATGTGAGCCCCTTCCCTGGATGGTAGTAAACCATTCCACTTGCTCCTAGTAATAGCAATGTTCTCTGAATTTTATATTGACCTCCATATTGGCAGCTGATGAACTTGGTATTGTGTTACACAAATGTGTCAGTTAACTTATTCTAGACATTCAAGGTTAAATTGCATAATTTCCATTATGCCACTTAAAGTTATTGACTGAGCAACAGTTCCTAGTTTTTGGTATATAGTGTGATTTATAGGCCATTTAACACCTCAGGAAGTTGTACCCATTGTCATTGCCTCAGCAATTGCCTATTATACTCTTCCTTTGTGACATTATTATAGTCAAAACTAGTCCAAACACTGATCCTGTCTGCCAAATGGATGGCTAGACAGGAGGTCAGACTGAATCAATTTACACAGTGTCCCATCTGGTGTCTGATTCATTCTGTGAAGCTGCTGGAAACAGAAGATGTCTACAGATGACTGTTACTAAAACATGGCCATAAGTATGTGTTTTCTATCAGAAGATGTCAATGTGAGTTTTGACATTGCCCATGGCTTCTCTCCATGTTTGTGAAGAAATCTAATAGAAATGCCCATGGTCTAACACTTTTTGACAGCAAAGGTTAGCCAACATTGGCCCATGTTAGTAAAAGAGATGGTAGCATGCTCTAAAACTAGACATGCATAATTATGGGAGAATTTATAAACTGTCCCAATTGAAGATAATGATTCTAGAATAAGCCAAAAGAATCTCTAGCTATTTTTAAACCCTAATTGTGAAAATTTAGAGATGGTAGGTGTTCTCCCCAAACACTCCCAGGTATAGCAAATTAAAAAACACAGTGGCTCTCTAGCTCTGAATTGTGCCACCGGAAGTCTACATAACTCTGGACCTCTGTAAATTTGAGAACTCTGATTATACTGATTGAAACCCACCCATCATGCTTTAGGTGAATCCTGTATTGTTTGACCCATTGGAAGGTAGTTACACTTATTTTATTGAGTGAAAAAACCCAATGAATTAAAAAAATGAATGTTTTCATGAAATCTTCGATAAAATTAACTGGATGATTCTGGTAAAGGTTGTAAAAGTGACTTTGAGGGCAATAAGGATGAGAGAAAATGTTTCCCATTATTAATCTTAGGGAAATGCAAATCTAAGTCATAGCAAGATACTGGCTTATCCCATTAGGATAGCTATTATTAAAACAAAAAAATTAGAAACAATAAATGTTGGCAAGGATGTGGGGAAATTGGAACTCTGGTGCACTGTTGGTGGGAATGTAAAAGGGTACAGACTCTGTGCAAAACAAGTCAATGGTCCTTCAACAAATTAAACATACAATCAACATATGATTCAGTAATTCCACTTCTGGGTATTTATTCAAAAGAATTTAAAGATGAAACTGGAGGAAGTATTTGTACACTCATGTTTAGAGCAGCATTATTCGCAGTATCTAAAATGTAGAGCAAGCCGAGTGTCCATTGATGGATGGATGGATAAACAAAATATAGCATATACATACAGTGGAATACTGTTCAGCCTTAAAAGGGAATGATATGATGATATCTTCCACAACATGGATAAGCCTTGAAAACATTATGTAAGTGAAATAGGCCAGACGCAAAAGGACAGATGTTGTATGATTCCATTTGTAGGAGGTTCTTAGAATAATCAGATTCTCAGAGACAGAAAGTAGAAAAGAGCTGAACAGAGACTGAGTGGAGGATTGGTAGTTACTATTTCATGTGCATAGACTTTCAATTTAGGAAGATGAAAAATTCTGGAGATAGATGTTGATAGTTGCTAAACAGTATCAATATACTCAATGCCCAAGAACGGTACTTTAAAAATGGTGGAAATGATTAGTTTTAGAAAAAGAATGAACTTTTGTGTTACTGGATATAGGCTTGACTTTGATCCTCTGGTTGACTTTGATTGGGGATCCTTTCTTATACAGGTCATTTCCAAGGCCCTGAGAAAGATTCTAATGATGTGCTCACCAAGTCTTACTCTTTAAATCTTGCAAAAATCAACTGCTTTCATCTCAGTTGATAAGGTTATTTTTCTCTTTCCTCTTGATTTTCCCTCTATTATACTTTAATTCACATCAAATGCCACTAGAAGGGCAGCAGGAGGCTTTGAGATGCAGATAAGAAGTTGAATGAGGGATGTTTAGTTTTAGAGGGATATATTTATGTACTTTGGCAGCCAGTTGTGTGTATTGTTCATCTACTGCTAACCATTCTCATATAGGATTGACAATAGGGAATGCTCCCTGGACTGACTCATGTCATGGGGTATATAGTAATGGGGAGGGGCAGGACCAAAGGTGTCTGGCAAAAAGATTTGATGGCATCTGGCATAGAAAATATGCAAGTAGAGCCAGAAGTACCAAACATTTACAGTTCAAAAAAATGTAAGATTGATCACTGTTATGGTTAGATATAGAATGTCCCCTGAAGAGCTTATGTATTATTGTTCAGAGTTGATATAATTAAGCCATGGGGTTATAATCTCATCAGTAGATACATTCATTGTAATGGATTTAGTGGGTGGTAACCTAGGCAGGTGGAGTGTGGCTGGAGAAGGTGGGTCCCTAGGGGTGTGGCCTAAGGGACTGTGCTATTGTCTTTAAATCTCTTTGCTTGTACTCTCTTGTTTCTGGCTTCCATGATGTGATAGCAGAGCCCATGCTCTTTCCCTCTCTCTGTTTCCTGCAGCAATGCCTTGAGCTCTGCAGACCTGGCTGATGTGGCCTGAACCGGGAAATCTCTAAAAATTGTGAACAAATACATTTTCCTTCCTCTACATTGTGTGGTCATTTGCTTTGGATTATAGAAGTGAGAATGTTGACTGATACAGAAATTGGTATGAGAGAAGTGGTGTCACTGCTATTTCAAAGTCTGACCAAGTGGATTTTGAGTCTTTGGAACTGGTTCATGAAAGGAAATTGGATGGGTCAGAATGTGGCTAGAAAGGCAGATGGTAGAGACTGCTCAGGAGACTTTGGAGGGCAAAGATGGCTCCATAGGAAAATGTAGTAGAGGCCACACATGTTACATTCTGGCAAAGAACTCATTGGCATTTTGCTTATGTCCTGAAAATTTGTGTAAGGCTAAATTTAAAGATTGTGGACTGATGAAACTGGTGAAGGAAATCTCTCAAAACAGCAAAATATCCAAATTGCATTATGGATATTGATACCTGTATTCAGCCATTGTACAGCAAATTTTGGAAGCAGAAAGCAAAGGAGAGAGACTTTATAGATTTGTAGTTTGACCAGAAAGGCATGTGTAAAGCTGGGGCCTAGAGAGATGGTGTCGTGAAAGAAAGTAAGATGGCTGAAGGAAGGCCAAATGTTTTGCATAGGAACAAAGAAAGGAATGTGGTCGGGAAATTCAAGCCCAAGTGTGGGACAATGGAAACATGCATGGCTCAGCTGTGGTGGCTGTAATTGAAAAGGGGCTAGTGGCTGCAACCAGGATTGAGACAGGCCCAGTGTTGGATGGCCATTATTGAGCCAAACTCAGCAGCAGTGATTGAAAAAGGCATGACTACCTTTCCTTCTGGTGGTCCATTTGGGTGCTCATGTAATGCTGACTTTGATGGAAAAGGGGGTCAGGGAAGCTTCCCCCCAGATTTTAAAGGAAGACCTGGGAAGCCAGGTAGTGTGTGAAAGGGTTGGAATCCCTGCAAGTAGGTCCAAATGAGACAATTTGTGAAGCTGTGAGGGTGAAGTCAAGGTTGCAAGAAAAAGCCCTGCGATGTAGAAATTCCAGAAACATGGAATGACTATGAGGAAAGGTCAAGCTGTGAGTCATGGAGCCAGGCTGGAAGAAAGAGTATGCTACCAATTGCAATCAACCAGGTAGAGCTGCTAAGGCCCCTTAGAGATCGCATCTCACCACCATGTGCTCCGGATGCCAGAAGTGTAGCTGCAGGATTAAATGTTTGTCCTGCTGGATTTTGATCACGTTTACATTCCAGTCCTTCTTTCTATGGTACTATTCTCCTTTTGGAATGCAAGTGTTTACTCTGTGCCACTGTACATTGGATGCACATAATTTGCTTTTTATTTTCTTTTTCGGGGCTTACAACCAAGAGTTCACCTTGAGCCTCAGAGGAACTTTGGACTTTAGAACTTTTGAGTGATGCTGGAACTGTTAAGATTATGGGAACTCTTAGAAATGTCATAAATGCATTTGCATTCTGAAATGGGCATGAGCTCTTCAGGAGCCATGCCTTGAGCTCCGCAGACTTGGCTGACATGGACTGAACCCTGAAATCTCCAAAAAACTGTGAGCAAATAAACCTTCATCCCTCTAAGTTGTGTGGTCAGTTGCTTTGGATTACAGAAGTGAGAATGTTGATCATGACAGTCATCGACTATGAAAACTTTAAAAGCCCTGAAAGTTTATAGTTCATATTTAAAAGAAATGACAAAATTTTCCCCAAATTTGACAACAATCTTAAAAATTTTATATGACAGCTCCAGTATTGAGTTTTGGTGAAAATAATTTTCTAAACCATCAATTAAAATAATGAATTTGATCAATCAAGGTATGAAATATATATAGAATTATATTTCTGTTCTTTTGATTGAAAATATTGTAAAAATATGGTAGTTAGAAGAGGTAAAGAAGATACAGATAAAAGTATTGAGGGAAAGTATTTCAAAGGTTGGTAGGCACTTAACTTAGGAAAATGATTTTACTGGATTTTAGGATGTTTTGGTATATTCTTTAAAAAGACAATTTTTTCTCATTTTGAAAAAATATTCACTGTCATATCTATGTTTATATTTATGATTTTATATTACAGAGTACCTAAAAATTGTGCAATGCTTCAGGTCCCTGAAACTTGGATCTACTCCAGTGCAGAATTGATGTTAATTCTTCTCTAGATTTAGTTTCTTCAGACTTAGAAATGTATAACTAGACCATTGAAAATAGATTTTAGGATAAAATAAGGCAATGTGAGTGAGTTTCTGGAATATAGTAGGGTTTTAATAAATGCTCACTTTCTTTTTCTCATCTGAACTCTGTTGGTATAAATTTGTGATCAAAACGTTGACCTTTTTATTCTTCCTACCTGGCTAATCACCATTTTATCTCCCTGAGGAGTTCTGAGTTCATTATCCTCCACCTGGGTTCTCCCTCTGGCCTCCTTCTTTTCTAATCCATCCTACTTTTGCTGCTACAGTGTGTTTTCAGAAAGTCAGACTTGATCAGAGTTTAAAATCTGATCTGCTTAAAAATCTTTTCTGGCTCCTTTTAAGAAAAGATGAAGTTGAAATGCCTCAGATGGCATTACGTTCCTTAATTTAAGGTTCTGACTTGGCTGGGGAGGGGAGGCTTCCCAGAAGATGGGGATCTCAGCATTCTCAATGATATCATCCCAAAATGACTGACCACACAACTGAGAGGAAGGAAGATTTATTTGCTCACAGTTTTTTGGAGATTCTGGGTTCACTCCATGTGGGGACAGGGTCTGAAGCTCAGGGCATGATGATGGGAAGCAGAGGGAGAGAGAGAGAGAGAGAGCACAGGCTCTGCTCCTCACATCATGGAGGAGAAGACAGCCAGCAATCAAGGGGATTGGAAGACACAAGTAAAATCCCTAAGGCCACACCCTCAGGGACCCACCTTCTCCAGCCACACCCCACCGGCCTGGATTACCACCCAGATAAATCCATTACATTTTGATGGATTTATCTACTGATAAGATTACAACTCTCATGGCTTAACCATATCAACCCTGAGCTCTGAGGGGGACATTCTATATCAGACCATAAGAATGGGGTTCTCATCACATGGGACCAAGGAGTTGTTCAGGCTGGTGGGGCTGAGGCCACAGATGTGGAGCACTTTCATCTGATACCAAAGCACAGGACTCCTCTGGGGAGCAGCAAGTAGTTGGCTCTGGGCCTGGCAAGTGTGTGAATCTAAGATAGAGAATGGAGAAGTATGTAGCTGGGAAAGATGGCAGAAAAGATTTTCAAGATTGGCCTTGACTGCTATGCATATGAACCCTTGGAGGCTTCATGGTATTAAGAGAGTGTGAAACCTTTAAGAGGTGGGGCTTAATGCTAGGTAATTAGATAATTGTGGACGCTGCCCTTTGGAGGGATTACTGTAGATCTAAAGGGACCCCAGCCGGTTCTTTTGAGAGGGGGTTATTGTAAAAGAGCAAGCCTAACTCCTGACACTCTCCAGCTTTCTGTCTCGCCATGGGATCTCTCCCTCTGATGGGTACTCTGACAACAATACAATCTTCTGGGACAAGGAGGTCTTCATCACAGCTTGAACTAATGGGCTTCCATACCTTGAACTTCCAGCTTCCACAACTGTGAGCTACATAAACCTCTTTTCTTTATAAAGTTCTTAGCCTCTGGTATTGTATTAGAGCAGCACAAAATAGACTGAGACAACTGCCTTGTCAAGGAATTTGAAGGTTCTTTTTATGATCACAGGGACAGTGAAAGTGTTTTTAAGTCTAGATTTCCCTCTTTCAACCTTCCAACTCTTATCTCTAGCTGTGATGGTTAATTTTGTGTGTGAACTTGGCTGGGCCATGGTACCTGGATATTTGGTTAAACATTGTTTTGGATGTTCCTGTGAAGGCTTTTTTATTTTTGGATGGGGTTATCAGTGGACTTTGAGTAAAGCAGATGGTACTTCTTAATGTGGATGGCCTCATCCAGTAAGTTGAAGGCCTTAGGAAATATAATAAAATTTCCCTAGCAAGAAGGAATTGTGCCAGCAAATACAATCAGTCTGCAACTCTTCCCTGGGGCCCCAGTCCTGGTGGCTTACCCTACATATTTTGGACTTGCCAACCCCTACAATAGAGTGAACCATTTCCTTAACATAGATCACTCTTTACACACACACACACACACACACACACACACACACACACTTCCTTTTGGTTCTCTTTCTCCAAAAAAACTGAAATATACTCTACCCTATAGCCCGGTTTAAATATTACCCTATTTGTAAAATCTCCCCAGCTCCATGTTACTCATTCTTTACCCAGCCACTCCTCCAATATTTTCTGCATAATACTGTTCAGGACTCCGCACGTGATTCATACTCATTTACATTTGCATCTCCCACAAATTTGTGAGCAACTTGGGGACCAGATCTCATTCATCATCAAAGACCCTGTGACTAACAGTACCTGGTACTCAAAAAGAGATTCAGTAAATATTTATTGAGTGAATGCCAAAAAAAACCCAGATAAAGTGTTGTGTGTAGTTGTAATTTCCATAGAAATTATAATGTGTGACACACAGCAGGCTGTCGATGAAGAGCCATGACAACAATGCTTACACTATGGGCGATTATTTCCCATGTTGCTATGCGCCAGACACTCTTCTAGGCCCTAAAAATACCATAGTACTAGAAAGAGCTCACATAAATTTATTTTTATTAAGTGAAATGGTACTGCTGAAGATTTGTAGAACTCGCCTGTTCTAGAGTTACCGTCTCCTCTATAAACTCGCACAACAAACTTTGAGTTCACTTTAGTTCCAAGACAAGGCAGAAGGGGAAAGAAAACTCAGCAGAAGGAACTGGAAGTTAGATG
Source organism: Glis glis (assembly GCA_004027185.1). Lineage (NCBI taxonomy): Eukaryota > Metazoa > Chordata > Mammalia > Rodentia > Gliridae > Glis > Glis glis. The sequence goes on along the minus strand of PVJS01005966.1, from coordinate 15,230 downwards.
GGGTGTTTAAGCTGGGCGTGGTGGTGCACACTTGTAATCCCAGTACTTGTGAGGCGGAGATAGGAGGATCCGGGTTCGCGGCCAGCCTCAGCTACTTAGTGAGGCCCTCCGCAACTTAGCGAGACCCTGTTTCAAAATATAAAGAATAAAAAAATAGGGCTGGGGGTGTAGCTCAGAGGTAGAAAGCCCCTGGGTTCAATTCCCAGTACTGCAAAAAAAAAAGGGGGGGTGTTTATGATGTCAAGAAAGTCACTGGCACACTCTGGTTTCTCAGACTCCTCCCCAGTTCCTCAACACCTTTAAAATCCCCTGTGAGAAGCCAGGAGCTTCCTGGGAACAGCTTTAAGCTGATGCCCTTTGATATGATGGTGTGGGCTAATCAAGCCTCAAGCAGGCCTTGGGGAGAGGCTGGAGGAAATATAATAGGCTGGGAGAAAACAAGGTAATAAATCACACATTCCGACACAGTACAGTCGAGAGAGATGACTAGAGCCTGTTTGTAATTTATTTCTCCCTTTTAAAAAGTTACTTCTTGCCGTGTGAACACAAGATCCTTAAAAATAAGTTACTTGCTTATTTGTCACTGTGGATTGGGGCACATCAACAGGGACAGGAAATTCGAGTCTCCTGGGTGGGTAGCTTCAAATGGAAGACAATAGAAGTCAGGACAAAGACAAATCGCTCTTCCCTGGGCTTTCTGGATGAGCAGATCCAGAGAGAGAGGCAGTGCCAGGGGAAAGTAATTTCATGTTTCTGGTTCTTCTTCCTTCTTGAAGTCATGCCATGTGTCCTGTGGACCAGTGCCCATGGCTGGAAACCTCAGTCCTTCTTTGTCATTTCCCTCCTTTTTTTTTTTTTTTTTTTTTTGCGGTAGAACCCAGGGGGTGTTATACCTCTGCGCTACACCCCCGGCCCTATTTTTTATACTTTATTTTGAAACCAGGTCTCACGAAGTTGCGGAGAGCCTCACTAAGGAGAGAGACAGACAGAGAGAGAGGGAGAGAGAGAGAGACAGACAGACAGACAGACAGAGAGAGAGCTGAGGCTGGCCGCGAACCCAGATCCTCCGGTCTCCGCCTCCCAAAGTACTGGGATTACAAGAGTGCGCCACCACGCCCGGCCCCATTTCCCTCCTTCACATCCCCTTTATATCCTTTGCCATATTCCTTTGTACCCAAACTTTTAAAAAAAATACTGTTAGCCAGTTAGAGATTAACAGGGGAGAAAAGATCTCCCCAGATATACAAACAATAAGTCAAGCCACACCCTGCCTTCGTGCAATCCTAGCTGCCAGAAGATTCCCTGGCAGGTGCCTGCAGATAATAAAGCCCTCTGGAATGGATTCCACTTTGTACAGTTGACCACAAAAGGCAAATATGGGAGGGCAGGATTTATGTTACAGAGGGATCCTGCCCATCCCTTCTGCTCCTAATGAATTGCTCAGCAAGGACGTAAGACCCTGGAAAAAAATGCAGAAAGTGGGACTCCTAAGCTTTTCAGGCCACTGACAAGATGCTGTGGGCAGGCTTCACCTCCTCGATGCCTGCCCAGATGCACTACAGCTGTCCACAGGGTTACCAGCCCTGAGAAATATAGGGCACTTATTTTCGGAAACATGCTCTATATCCAAAAGCACTCACAATGAAGAGATTCAACCAGATGGCAGAGACTCAGTCACCTGCCTCTGCAACGTCTCACTGTGCACAGCAGAAGTCTGGGCGTGATGGATATTATAAACTGGGGCTTTGCGTTTTTCCTGTTTCCCTAGGCATGCCCACCTTTTCCCTCCCCTCACCTAGCTTCAAAAAAACCCTATATTTTGTTCAAGGGAATTCTTTTAAATGTTCAAAGTAAAACTTTCACACATTTTAATGGAAGGAAAACATAACCTGGGTGAAGCAGCTTTACTGACAACACCAGCCTTCTCTTTGTATCTGCAGCACCCAGCCATCAGCTCCTCCTTCAATACCAGCCTGCTGGCCTTGGTTTTCTATGCTCTTGCTGTAAATCCATGAAAGCCATTACCCTCCTCCGAGAGCCAGAGTCCACAAAGTGTTTTCAGCTTGGATTCTATCTCTGCTTTCAGGTGGGAGAGGGCTGCTGAAAGACCCTAGCCCTGGTTTGACTATATGTTAAACATATGATCTTGAAGAGTGTTATTAATGATTGGGATGTTGTTACAAAAGCGGCCCATCCTAAAAATTTAAAACACCTTAAGTGGAAAATGTATTTGATTCACCTGACCTACTGAACATCACAGCTTAGCCTGGTCTACCTTCACCCACTCAGAATGCTTGTATTAGCCTACAGTTGGCTAAAAATCATGTAAAGCAAAGATTATCTATCACCATGTGTTGAATATCTCATGTGATTTATTGAGTACTGGGCTGAAAGTGAAAAACACACGAGGTATGGGTAAGCTTTCACACCATCATAAAGTCAAAATATCACAAGCCAGAGACCATCTGTATATAAGGGCATCTTGTTGAAGAATAGAGGAGGGGAATTAACACAGCTTGGAGCTGGGTAGTCAATATATATCATTACCTTCAGAGCTTAGGGCTTGAAACACAAATACCCCAGGGAGAAGTTTTCTTTTGCAGTGCCAGTAAATTTAGCAAATATTCCTTGAGTCCTGTTATATTACAGGGCTGCACTCAGCCTACAGTGCTTATTCTCAAGCAGCCCACAGCCTAGTAGAATTCAAGCATGGGGTGAAGGTCAGAGTTACAAGAGGGCTGGGTCCAGGAGGCACGGGAACATAGGAAAGGCTGGCTAGCTCACCATGGGGACTGGATCGCAGAAAGCTTCAAGAGGGAGACACATTTGCACAACCCATTCTACACTATCGTCCTATGTAGAGTGGAAAACGTGGGACTTAATGGTTTAACTTTTAGCCAATAGAGAGGCAATGAAATTTTTGGAAGAGGAAAGTAAAATAACCACATATTTTCAGGCAACGTGTGACAGCTGTGTGGGAGCCAGTGGAAGGAAGGCTGTAAGACTAGAGACAGCAAGTCACAGATTCATTGTGCATTAAAATTAGCTTCGGCCCTGGGATGGGAGGAGATGGGCAGATTCTTGGAAGAACTCCACTGAGCTGGCTACTAAATGGCATTCTGGGCGAGAAGGGGGAGGATTCCAGGTTGACCCAGGGGGCTGGCATGGGAGCTGAGCAGGGGGCACATAGACTTGGCCATGGAGTTTGAGACGCTCATGCACTGAGGGTCAACATCATGCATGTAGCTGAAAATGAAAAACGAGACTCTGAAGATGGGCATGATCCAGACATGAATTGTATAAGTGATATTTAAATCAAATGGTAGTCCACGAAGACAGTGCCAAGGGGAGGAAGGGAGAGGACTGGGAATGATTTAGACAGTCAATTCTCAAGAAGGGAAGGACAGAAGAAGGAGCAACGAGGCTTAGGCATAAATATGCAGCAGGTGGGGTGATCAAAGGCACCTCAGAGGTGATTACAAAGAACATATAGGGCAGGCTAGGTGCCAAGACAAATCCAATTTCTACCTTTGCCTAGAACCAACCCCAATAAAAAGACACCAAGTAGCTTAGCTTTCGATCTGTTCTCAAGTTAAATCTAGTCCAATTACCTATAAATTCAGACTCTGAAGATAGCAACCAGTTCTCTACTGCCTGAAGGTATATATTTTATTATAACAAATATGCTACTCTAACTGGCCCTTTGGGTCTGGTTCATGTGCCTCTCAGCCTGGGGTTCAAACCACTTTTTCCTCATAGCCTCTTAGTTAATCTTCTCATCAAGGCTATGAGCCAGGCAGTGCCATAACTTCATTTCACAGATGAGAAAACTGAGGACCAGAGAGATAGAGCAATTTGCCCAAGTCACAGGGCCAGTAAATGCAGAGAGGTGAATGCCCATCTTGCTATTTTACTTAGCAACTATGTGACCTTGACTAAATCCTAGTTACATCTTTGTATTTTAAAAAACAATGTGGTGTGAAGAATTACCTGTCTCAACGGATTGTCTTCCTTAGTGTCATGGGAGATACTGCTTTGTAAAAATGCTACTTATTACACACTTAGTAAACTGTAACCGTCTAGTCCCTGTGATTATTGTATTAGTTACTGCTTGAGATGGAGTAAATAAATTTCTTGCACGTTTTGACCAGTGGTTTTCATGCCTGACAATACAATATCGTCACTTCAAGAGGTTCAAACAGTCCTCGGGGCAGAGAATGGTGGCGCGTATCTGTAATCCCAGTACTTGGGAAGCTGAGACAGAAGGATTGCAGGTTTGAGGCCAGCTTCAGCAGAGTAGCGAGACCCTGTTTTAAATCAATCAGTCAATCAATCAGTCAATCAATTGATAATGGCTGGGTGTGTAGCTCAGAGGTAGAATGCCCCTGGGTTCAATCCTCAGTACCAGAAAGAAAAAAAAAAAGAAAAGAAAAAGAAAAATGAAAGTCCTGGGATAGCCAGGCTTCGCTTCACACCAAAATATTGGAATCTCTGGGTGTGGGATTCAGGATCAAAATTCTTTCAAAGCTTCCACATGATGCTAATGTGCGGCCATGACTTAGAAGTACTGGTCTCGACTTGCCTCCGTGTTGAACCTGTCCCAGTCTATTACTAGTGCTGCTCTTATTCACAGTCAGAGAGCTTAGAGCCTGTAGGAAGGGTTCAGATTTATAATATGACAGAAATCTAAATAACCCCCATGGTCTCCTACCCCCTGATGAATGTCCCTATACCATCCCTCCCCTTGGGATGGTATATATCATGGATATCTTCCCTTTGATTGGATTACTGTAGAGGCCAAATTTTACCTTTACCCTTTTAGTTGCTTTTTTTTTAATATTGGGCCCAAGAATTAAATAGATATAAGTCAGATCAATAGGAGAAAAGTATAAACATTTATCTAGCACAGTTTCATATGGTATGGGAATGTTCATAAAGAAACAAAGAACCAAAAAATGTAGTTGGAGAGGAACACTTACACGCTGCATTATGAAAACATGATAAGACAAACAGGATCCAGCTAGGGTGGTTAATTGGGTGGAGAAGTGGCTGAGAAGGGAAGGGTTATCTAACAAGGTTGGCTTGTGCCCATTCCCCTCAGTCTCAACCTCTCATCCTGGGTGATAAGAATGGTACTTTCTCCTGGGGAAGGGAGGAATCATTTACATGGGAGTTCATTTTCTGTCTTTAAGAAAGAGAAGGAACATCAGAATAAGGTTTTTGTATCTGCTGATTTTTAAGTGCCTTTAACTCAAATGACTAATATACCAGAGTGCCATATTTCTGGGTAACATATTTTTAACTCCTTTCTTGTTACAGATAGAAAAAGTAAAGAAATTTTGCAGATGAAAGGTCCCAAATCACTTGGTTTTGTGTTAATCAAAATAGGCATATTCTGACTAGTCCTCACCTAGTCTTTAAAAGACAGTTTAATAGCAGCAGGTTTTCTTCTGTTAGAGCTGACAAGGCTGCTATGAATTCTATAGCCTGAAGGAAACAAATTTGACCAACACTCATATGTGCTTGCAAGAAAGCCCTGAATTTGAGATGAGACCCCAGACCTAGCTGACCCATTAACTGCAGCTTAATGAGACCCTGGACACAGGATCCAGCTGAGCTTTGCCTTAACTGTTAACACATGGGAATGTGAGATAATAAACATGCGGTGTCTCACACCCCCAAATTTGTGGTAATTATTTATGCAGAAGATTGATACAACCCTCTACTAACCTGAGTCTCTAAACAGCTTCTCATAACCTTAGAACAGATGCCTTGGCATTATGGTATGGACAGAGCTGGTGGCAGCTCAAAAATAGCAGGGATCCAGGGGGAGAGAGCATCAATTACCCATTGGATCACTTAGAAATGGCAAGTGTAAACCGAACATGTTGAGGTGCACCTGTCATCCCAGTGTTTGAGAGGCTAAGACAGGAGGATCGCAGATTCAAGGCCAGATTCAGTAACTTAGCAAGATCCTCAGCAACTTAGCAAGACTTTGTCCCAAAATAAGAAGGACTGAAGGTGTTTTTCAGAGGTAGAATGCCCCCGGGATCAATCCTCAATACCAAAAAAAAAAAAAAAAAGAAAAAGAAGTGACAAGTATACGGCCAGTATATCAACATTTTTTATAATAAAAATTAACATATGGTCTTCATGGAACACAGTAATCCAAAAATTATATAATTTTTCCTGAGCATGATGGGCATAAATAGTGCATATTGCTGACCTGAGATCTGCTGCAGGTAGGTATTTCAGTTGATAGAGTCCAAGAGCAGAGGGCACCAGAAACAAGCAGGTGAGGAGTACTCACTTTTTGTTGGTATATGATAAAAACTGAAGATTTTCCTGAATTTTGTCTTTGCACTATTTTACCTGTACAAAGAACTGAGGATTGCATGATCTTGCGATGACCAAATATTACAAGATCATGCAATCCTCAAACATCTCTTGGATTTGGGAGTTCTGATGAATGTGGGCTAGCAGCTGGGATTTCCTGCTTCTAAGAAGGAGGATTTAGTCAGTCTGAGCCAAGCCATCTGGGACATCTAATCACTCCTAAAGAGAAACCTTTCGGTGTGCTATTTTTAAGAGCAAGTGAAACTGAAACATGTGTATCAAATTTTGTTCAAGTTTTGGGAAGATTTAAGCCCTGGGATGAAAAAATATATCTGATGAAATAATTGTTTTTGAAGGAAATTCGCTAACTTCATGGAGCACCAGGACTGCAATATTTCAACTCTTTATTATGGAAAATTTCAAACACAGGATAGAGAAAATAATATAATGAATGTTGCTACAGCTTGAATATGGTTTTATCCCCCCCCCAAAACTCATGTTAAAACAACCCCAACTTATGACATATGATGAGATAGAACTGGGTGGGACTTTTAAGAGATGATTAGGTATTTGACTTCATAAATGGTTTAATTGATTCATGTGATTAATGGATTAGTGGGTTAAGGGGTTATATTGAGGGAGGGTCTGCTATAAAAGTCAGTTGGCTAAGTGTCTATCACACACTCTTTACCTCTTGCCAGGCTAGGCCCCGATCTACCTTAGGACTCCACCAACAAGAAGGCCATCACTAGATGCTGGCCCTTGACCTTGGACCAGAACTCTGATCCAAATAACCTCTTTTCCCTATAACTACCTTGTCTAAGGTAGTGTGCTATTAGCACCAGAAAATGAATTAAGACAAACCTGATGAACCCTTCTTCAAGCTTCAGTGATCATCAGCTCATGGTCAATATTGCTTCACCCATCTCCCTCCTGGATTTCTGACCCTACTCTGAATTACAAAATCTAGTTTTCCTACCCATTTCACAGATCTTAATAATGATTTCAAAGCAACCACATATGCACTTGACCCCCAGACCAGTCAGGTAAGCTGGCCAATGAGCACCTGCACAAACTTAAGAGGCAATGCACACTGAGACTTACAATTTCATATGAATTTATATTTCTAATTCGTAAATTCATTTATGTGGAATGTCATAAAATTATGAACATTAAATGGCATTTAATTACATAATTAATAATTAATTTATTAATGATTTGACTTCGTTAATTTAGTTAAATTAAGAAGACAACCAAGTAAGGATCAAAAATATTTGAAAAAAAAGGCATCCTCACTAAAAACATACAGACTATTTTTCTTGGCATCATTCCCTAAATAATATAGTATAAGAACTCTATACATGGTGTTATGGCGTGGATCTGGAATGTCCCTCAAAGGCTCCTGTGTTGAATGCTTGGTCACCAATGCAGAATGCTCAGAGATGGGGCTATGGGAAGTGATCAGATCATGAAGGCTTTGATCTCATCAATAAATTAATCCATTGATGGGCTCATAATTGAACAGACCATTGGGAGATAATGGGAGCTGTAGGAAGGCAGACCTAGTTGGTGGAAATACATCACTGGTGGCATACCCTGGAAAGTTTTATCTTGTGCCTAGCCCCTTCCCTGCTCCCTTTGTCTCTCTCTCTCTCTCTTTCTCTCTCCCCCATCCCTCTCTCTGCTTTCTAGCCCCCATGAGGTACCTCATCTCAGCATGAACTGAAGTCTCTGAAACCATGGGGCAAAATAAATCTCTCTCACCCTTCGAGTTGTTTTTCTCAGGTGTATTTTGTCACAGTGATGAAAAACTCACTAAGACATAGTATTTACTTGTATTAGGTATTGTACAGCATCTAGAGATGATTTAAAGTATATGAGAGGATGGTGTAGGTTCTATGTCCTCTGCCATTTTACATGAGGTCTTGCATATCCATGGATTTTGGTATCGATAGGAGATCCTACAGTTAATCCACTGCAGATACTGAGAGATAACTGTAATTTAATGAAAAGCATTGGAACTTCTCTAGAAACTTTAGGACTTATGATATTTATGAAGGAATTCACTAAAGCATGCCTTATGAAGGGGCTCTTGGCCTGAGCATGTGTAAGCAGGCCTCCTTCCTATATCACTGCCCCAAACCTGTCCTCCTCTGTCTGAAGTTGGAGACTATGCATTTCTTTTTGTGGACAAACAGTTTAGAATCTTGTTGGCACGTGCATATCTTTTCTCCTGCCTTGCTCGCTGATGATTTACTGAGGGACTTTTATGGCTTTAAAACTTGACAGAGAATAACAGTATATCACATGCTTTAAATAAACTTGTATCATTTAATCACTCAATTTGAAGTTCAGAACAGACCAGAAAGCCATTTTGGTTTTGGAAAAATAATTGACTTTGCCTGAGTGGAGCCAGCTGACACTCTGCACTAATTTTGTAAATGTTGAGGTCAACTAGTGAATTCCTAGATAGGTCCTTGAAAATAAATCTTTTTTTTTTTTTTGCAGTACCGGGGATTGAACGCAGGGGCGTTCTACCTCTGCGCTACGCCCCCGGCCCTATTTTTAATAATTTATTTTTGAAACCGGGTCTCACGAAGTTGCGGAGGGCCTCACTAAGTAGAGAGAGAGAGAGAAACAGCGAGAGAGCGAGAGAGCTGAGGCTGGCCGCAAACCCGGATCCTCCGGTCTCTGCCTCCCAAAGTACTGGGATCACAAGTGTGCGCCACCACGCCTGGCCCCCTTGAAAATAAATTAAACTGCAATAGTGTCTTTTCTCACAAGTAATGGTAGTCTCAGAACCATAAGCTTCCTGTTAGGCAAACTCCATAGACATTAATAGTGTGGTAATTTGAGTCAAAATGAATAATCTTCCAATTGTGAGGTAGATCCTCACAATTCTATCTTGTGGATAGAAAGTCAATTATTTGTCAAAATGTTGAGAAAAATCATAATTGGGGTAAAAAAGAGGTGTATCTACTGAAAAGAAGTTTCCTCATTTAGAAGACTATCACATATTGACAATTGAAAGATTTTTGTGCAGTGCTGGGGATTGATCTCAGAGCCTCGTGCATGCTAGGCAAGTGCTCTACCACTGAGTTGCACCCCCAGCCACATGTAGTCATATAATGTTGAATCATATTAAGAAACTCCTGTTCCAGGATGCCATCCACCAACTGAAGCAACTGGGTACCCTGCTGGGGTCCTTAGGGTCTGTGTCTAGGCTGACTTCTAAAATCATGAGCACAGACTGCTTTGCAATGGGAAGAATCACTTCACATCCAGTAGATGCTTCTTGGAGCCTTTTTTTACCCTGCCCTGTTGGCACATGAGGAGGAGAAGGTTCTAGACCTTGACCTTCAGGAAGACACTATGAGAGATCACTACCTCGTGGACTTGGGTATGAAAGCAAGGTTAACAGCTCAGACTTGTGAGAATAGGGACCAGCACTTTCCTTGGAACACCATGTTGAAGTCAGCTCTCTGTGCCACCCCAAGGGGTATGTATTCCAAACAGGAGAATCTATGGTGCCTAGGAACTCATGTCTAAATGCCATCAGATCCTACTGCAAAGACAAATTCTCTTTTCTTCCCCTTAGGAACTAGAAGTGGAGAAGAAACTTGAGGAAGATATAGGGAAGACTCTTTCTATAGGGTTAATAGAAATCACCAATTCTTAATGTCTCACCTTATGGGACTTGGGAGTTAAGTTCCTTGTTTTCTATTTTATTTATTTATTTATTTATTTATTTATTTATTTATTTTTATTATTTTTTACGGTTCCTTCACTGCTCATTACTGCCTGGAAAAGAGAGAGGAGAAACTCTAACATGGCAATTTTTGGGAAAACATTGTTTGCCAAAACTGAGCTTCTAAAGTTCATTCATCTCTAAGGGTCATCAATTAAATCTAACTCGGTATTCTTATATCATGGGTAATTATAAATTGGCTATATTACAATTATAAATCTACAACTCCCTTCCTTCTTTACTTCCTTCCTTATGCACACGGTCATCTTTGATAATTTCAATACTCTACCACCAATATGCATTAGAATAATAAATGCTTCTAGAATTTCCCCAGGGAATTCTGATAACTGTGAGATGAATGTTAGCCCACATTTGATATGATCTGTTTTCTCTCTGATCTGTTTTGTATGCCTTCCCTATTTATTTTGAGTGGCTGGTATATAATATGTTGCTCAAAATATGTTTTAAAGTATAAATGACAGATTTAAAAAATAGCATGATATTTGTGTTTCTGTGCCTGGATTATTTCACTTAACAATGTCCTCCAGGTTGATCCAAATTGCCACAAATGACAGGATTTCATCCTTTTTTATGGCTGAATAGTATTCCACTGTGTGTGTGTGTGTGTGTGTGTGTGTGTGTGTGTGTATATATATATTTATTATATATATATATATATATATATAAATTTTCTTTAGCCATTCATCAGTCGATGGACACTTAGGTTGATTCCATTTCTTGGCTCTTATGAATTGTGCAACAATAAACATATGAGTGCAGATATCTCTTGGATATAGTAATTTAAATTTTCTTTGGGTATATATCCAGCAATGGTCAGTGGTTTATATGGTAGTTCTATTTTTAATTTTTGAGGAACCTCCATACTATTTTCCATAATAACAGTGGTAATTTACATCCCACAACATTGGGTAAGGGTTCCCTTTCCTTCATTACTTCACAGGCACTTGTTATCTTTTGTCTGTTTAATAATAGCCATTCTAACTGGCGTGTGGTGCTGTCTCAGATAGAGTCATCTTCATAGATGTAGACAGTGAGCATTGGTTACCAGGGCTTGGAGCAGGTAGGGGGCTGAGAAGATGGAGAGAGTTTGGTCAACAGGTACAAAGTTACAGCTAGATAGGAGGAATAAGTTCTTGTGTTCTGTTGTGCAGTAGAGTGATGATCGTTAATAATAACACATTCTGTATTTCAAAATCTAGAAAAGAGAATTTTAAATGTTTTACCATGGAGAAACAATAAATGTTTGAGGTGATGGATATGTTAATTATCCTGATCTGACCATTACAGTGCATACATGTATTGACCCATAACATTATACTCAATACATGTGCAAAATTGTCTGAATTAAAAATAAAATAGGACTAGAAAATTTTAAGATGACAAATGTTTTTATAAATTTTAGCAGAAATTTTAGAGTAGAACTCTACAGCTATGGTTTAGCAAGCACAGAAGAGGTAGTAATTAATCATACCTGACAGGCTTAGCAAAGACTCCACAGGTAAGGACATCTGAACTTGGCCTAGAGCAAGAGTAGAATTTAGGCCAGTGGCAGCTGTGGCTTACAGGTGGAAGTGGGGGAGGGAAGTATCTTCAAAGCCAGAGAATATCACATTTTTTGGTTCCTGGCATCTCTACACTCCTAAAAATGATCTAGAACCCCCAAAGAGATTTTGCTTCGATGTTTTCTATCTACTGATATTTTGTGTCAGAAATTAAAACTAAGAAATTTTTCTTTCTTTTTTTTTTTGCGGTACTGGGGATTGAACCCAGGGGCGTTCTACCTCCGCACTACACCCCTGGCCCTATGTTTTATACTTTATTTTGAAACTGGGTCTCACAAAGTTGCGGAGGGCCTCACTAAGTAGAGAGAGAGAGAGAGAGAGAGAGAGAGAGAGACAGGGAGAGAGAGAGAGAGAGAGAGCTGAGATGGCCACAAACCCGGATCCTCCGATCTCCACCTCCCAAAGTACTGGGATTACAAGCATGTGCCACCACGCCCGGCTGAAATTTTTCTATTTAAATAAATTTCTTGAGAATTCCAAGATGGCGACTGAGGGACACACCATGTTGTGATCTCTCTGAGACTTGGATCTCAATTGCCATGAAAGTAAATTCTCGATAAGAGAAGAAAAGCAACGAAAAATTGAACTAAACAATGAAAAATTTGAATCGTGATGGAATCAAAGCCAGAAGACAAAACAGAGGACAGTAAAAAGCTCCAAGCGCCTTACCTAGGGAATGGCAGTGGTGCCTTCTTGACCAGACTGCGCTGATGGCTACCGGCATTGTGGCTTCCACACACAGCCACCAGTGAAGCCAGCGACCTGTTGTAAATCCAGCAGCTGCAGATCAGCAGCAACAAAAGTGAGCAGCAACTCGCTCCACACTGGACAGAGGCCCGAACTGTGATGTCAGTGGAAGCGGCATCCCCGCCATCTTGGTCGACTGTGCCAGCGGCTACCAGCATTGTAGCTTCTGCAGGTCACCACAAAGAAACCAGAGACCTATTGTAAATCCAGCAACCGCAGATCATCAGCAACGAAAGTCAGCATCAATTCGCTCCATGCTCGAAAAAGATTCGAATGCCTGGAAGCCTGACCAGAACCTCCGGCAGTGCAGCTGAGCCCACCCCTCCCCCAGAGATTAAGAGCAGCGCTCAACAAGACCATAAGTCAACAAGATGCCTCAGGGGCCACAGCATGGCACCCAGCACGGCCACAGGGACTCGCTGGGCAAGCAATAGACTCATGGGGTGTAAGACTTTGCTGATGCCCCCGTGGAGGTGGGAATGGGGTCTTCTGTAATATGCAGCAGATGCACAGGTAAGCAAACAGCCCCTGGCAACATTTAGGTGAGAGAGTTCTGCCCGCAGGTCACAGCGCCCTTGTGGGGTTCCCGGGGATCGCCACACAACACACATTCATGGTACCTGGGGAAAAATTAGACCAACCCAGCCTTCTCTGTGGAAAATGCAGAGTTCCATGTCCACTATTATCCACTAAGGATGTCCACTGTCACCACTCCTTTTCAATATATTACTAGATACTCTAGCCAGAGCAATAAGGCAAGAGAAGGAAATCAAAGGAGTGCAAATAGGAAAAGAAGAAATGAAACTATGTTTTCAGATGACATGGTATTATATTTAGAAGACCCAACATACTCAACAAAAAGCCTTATAGAACTGATCAACAAATTCAGCAGTGTCTGGATACAAAATAAATCTTAAAAAACCAGAAGCTTTTCTATATGCCAACCACAAATCCACTGAAAAAGAAATGCAGAAAACATTTCCATTCATGATATCCCCCAAAACAATAAAATACTTAGGAATAAACCTAACCAAGGATGTAAAAGACCTCTACAAGGAAAACTATAAAACATTGAAAAAGGAAATTGAAGAAGATCTTAGAAGATAGAAGGACCTCCCATGCTCTTGGATAGAGAGAATAAATAGCATCAAAATGGCCATTCTTCCAGAAGTGATCTATAGATTCAATGCAATACCCATTAAATTGCCAAGGTCATTCACAGACATAGAAAAATTAGTCCTTAAATTCATTTGGAACAAGAAAAACCCAGAATAGCCAAAGTAGTTCTCAGCAACAAGAACCATGCAGGAGACATCACAATACCTGACTTCAAACTATACTACAGAGCCATAGTAATAAAAACAGCATGGTATTGGCACAAAAGCAGACACATAGACCAATGGAGCAGAATAGAAGACCCAGAAACAATTCCACACATTTATAGCCAATTGATTTTTGACAAAGGAGCCAAAAACATACACTGGAAAAAAATAGCCTCTTCAACAAATGGTGTTGGCAAAACTGGTTAACCACATGCAGAAAAATGGAAATCAACCCCATTTTCTCACCCTGCACAAAAGTCAATTCAAGATGGATCAAAGACCTGGAAATTAGACCAGTTACCTTGCAGTTACTTGAAGAGGGCATAGGTCCAACTCTTCAACACATAGGCACAGGCCAAAACTTCCTCAACAAAACCCCAAAGGGACAAGGAGTTAAAAAGAGGATCCATATGTGGGATTGCATTAAACTGAGGAGCTCCTGTACAGCAAAGGAAACAATCAAGAACCTCAACAGAGAGCCAACAGAATGGGAGAAGATTTTTGCCAGCTACTCCTCTGATAGAGGACTAATATCTAGAATATACAGAGAACTCAAGAAACTCACCGCTAAAAAAACAAACAACCCAATCAAAAAAAAAATGAGCAAGTGAACTAAATAGGCATTTCATGAAACAAGAAATACAAATGGCCAATAAATGTATGAAAACATGTTCAATATCATCAGCAATCAGAGAGTTGCAAATCAAATCTACCCTGAGATTTCACCTAACCCCAATTAGAATGGCAATCATTAAAAACACAAGCAATAACAAATGCTGGCAAGGATGTGGAGAAGTAGGAACTCTAAAACATTGCTGGTGAGATTGCAAATTAGTGCAACCACTTTGGAAAAGAGTGTGGAGGATCCTCAGAAGAATGGGAATGAACCTACCATATGACCCAGCAATACCACTTCTAGGTATCTATCCAAAAGAATGGAAACCAAACTACCAGACTAATACATGCATATCTATGTTTATAGCTGCACAACTCACAATTGCCAAACTATGGAATCAGCCAAGATGTCCATCAACAGTTGAATGGATTACAAAACATGGAGTATGTACACAATGGAATTTTATGCAGCCATAAAGATGAACAAAATTATGTCATTTGCAGGGAAATGGATGGAATTAGACAGCATTATGCTTAGTGAGATTAGTCAGTCACAAAAAGTGAAAAGTCAGATGCTCTCTCTAATATGCTGAAGCTAGGGAGAATAGGGCATAGGAGAGACTCCAGACAAAGATGGATAAAACCTTTGATGAGTAAAGAAGGTGACCTAACTGAGGGATATGGGAGGGGGGAAGAGGGAAACACCCTAATGCACAGGATGTACATACACAAACTTATCAAAGTCAACTACTATGCTGAGCATGAGAAGGAGGGAAGGGGGAGGGAATGGAGGTAGGAATTGGGGGAGGTCTAATTGACTGATGTGTGCATGTATAATTCTACCACCCTGAAACCCATCAAGATGTATGATTACAATGC